>AYEL01092394.1:0-71375 GCA_000484575.1 Olivierus martensii
AAAAAAAAAAAGTTTGATTGAAATTTTCAGAAATAAATTATAAAAAAACCACAAGTTTTATAGCATCTGTTGAATGAAGTTACATCATATAATTATTAAAAAAAGATTACACAAATTCATTGAAATATTGTCATTTTTATTAATATTTCATATTTATTAACTTATTCTTACTTCATTTACACAATTTTTAGCAATACTTTGTATAATTTTTTTTATTTACATCAAAAAATTATAACACACACAAAAATGGCATCATTTTGTACATAATCAGCTATAATAAATTTTCTGTTCCTCTAATTATCCGTAGATAGTGTATTGTTGCTCAGCCCTCAATTCCTCACTCCTACATGCAAAGTAGACTTTGCTGCAATTTCTCAGGAAGCTAGTGGCTGCTGTAAAGCAATAAAAGTGCCATGACCCTTTAAATGGTTAAAGGGTGTTTATATATATATATATTTTTTTGTGATTTCTCTCTTAAATTTTAATGAAATCAAAACAAAAAAATGATCAAGATGTATTTTAAAATCATTTATTTTCTTATTATCTACAATATTTTTTAATTTTCAGCATTTTATGAAAAATTTGATTTTTTCTAAAAATTTCAAAAATATTATTTACTGAATCGTGAAATTTTGATAGAAGAGACTATAAATCGACAGGATGGGATAAAAAAAAATCCAAATTTTAACGAGGCATTCAAATATAAACAGTGTTTGTTTAAACAATTTAAAAAATATTTTGGTAAATGAAAAAGTTTGGGAACCACCATCAGAAATGTATTTTCAAAGAATACACACAAAAACTGATTTGCAAGAGCTTGATTAATAAAATCAGGTTTGAATTTTATAAGTTTTTTTAATATTTTTATTGTTTTTTAATCATTTTTTTTGTTTCACATCCTTAACATCTATTGACATCAAAGGCATTCAATGGGTTAATGATGAACTATTATTTTGTTAACTTTTATTTAACATTATGATGGTCAAAATTTTATTCTTGAGAATGTAACTTGTTTTAATAATATATTTGTGGAAAATAAATACTTACTTTATGAATTTTCTCCAGGAATGAATTAACTTATAAGTTGGTACTTACTTGTATATATTAACTGGAGCTAAGATAAATCAGATGGTGACTATAATAAACATTTTACAATATTTAACTGTTTAACAAATTATTTAAGGCTATTGAGTTTTTACCTATTAAAGTTTTCAGGCACTGTCCTGAAGCTGTATCCCATATTCGGCTGAAATTAAATAACAAATTATAATTATTATTATGTATTATTAAAAGTATTAATTATTTCAAATTCAAAGACAACTGCACTTTTTAATTCCAAATTTGAGTGCTTTTGACATATCCTGGTGCCCTCTTCTACAACATTACAAAATCTATATAAAAGTATGAAGATTATAATTTGAATACTAATTGAAATTTGATATAAATCTTATAACCTACATTCTTATAGACTTACTCAAAAAGCAGAAAATAAAATTAGAGAATTAATATAAGTAAAACTTACATTAATTTCTCAAATTACCAAATTTTTTTTTTAATTGGCATTAAATTAATTTAGATTTAGAGTAATTTGAAACTTTGAAATACCACTTCAGGAATTTAAAAAATATATCATGCAACAACAATTACTAGTAGTGGAAAGACTGAATAATTTAAATAATTCTTTTTCATTATATTACTGTAATTATTCTAATAAAAAGATATAGCAATTGTTTTTTCAAAAACTTCTTAGATGTCCTTTAATAAATAAAATACAATATTTTATTATTTCTTTAAGCAATACAACAGGATTTTTTAATTACATTTCTCAACAATAAAAGTATATATTTGTAGAAATTTGAATACCACTTTTAGAAAAAACAAATTATGGTTTTTACTACAATAATTACACCATTAGAAGCTAAAAAATGAAGATAAATATATTAAAGGTTTAAGTATGCATAAAAATTTTTCTAAAAAGTGTGCTTTTATTAAAATAATTAAATATTTAAAAATTTATTCATTTGAAAGAGGAATGCAGAAAACAGAAATAAAACTAAAAGATATATTATTCAATTCTTTATATGGATAGAAAGAAATATTCAATATATATATTATCCATATGGATTATTATATCCTTAATAGTTTTCAATATCTATATTAATAATGTCTTACAAGAATGGAAAAAGTTTATAAGAGGATATATATACTTTTAACTACTTTTTCACACTAAAAACTATATAAATGATAGCACCTCTCACAGTTGTGAAAACTCATAAAAACTCATATGTAACTATAGTAATGTTCCGTTTTGACATGATGTGTAAGCTGTTAGAAGTTCAAAATTGTTTTTTTTTTTTCAAATACATGTAGCCTGAAGATGGTATGAATGTACCAAAAACATTAGCTACTAAATAAAGTACAGCTTTTATGAGTTTTCACAACTGCGATAAGTGCTATAATTTACTTATAAGAGGATATTCAACTCTCATCCGAATACAGCATAAAACAATTTTGTAAGTAGATGACTAAATTTTGCTTATTAAGTAGGAGGACAAACTAAATATATTGACAAATCATTTCAATATTGTAGGAAAAAAATGTATTTTGAAAATCTTTGCATCAAAAACAAAATCAATGGGAATCTATATCATCCAGGGAAGTTGTATATAGATTGGAAGGAGCACTCAATTTTACAAAAGTGAGGTCCGTTCCTGGTAGACTGTTGGTAGGCTACTTTTGCAAATGTACATTCAACGTTCTAGTAAACTGACTTTATTTTGGTGACCAGACATAGCCCATTTATTGTAATACAGGAATCCCTTGATTAGTGCAGTTAATAAATTCTTGCAATACACTGCATATATCAAAACTGCACTAATCAAACTAAAAAACCAATGGGAATAATTAATAATGAATCCTGGAAAATATCAAAATTATAAATATGTATTTTTTTTCTCTCTCTCAAAACATATCTATATTGCATTACATGTACTTTAATTCATTGAGGAATATGTATAGGTATTTAAAAATTTATAGTAAGAATTAAAATTTATTTTTCACAAAAAAAATTTTTGCAAAATGCATAAATTTTGTAAAAATAATTGCATGTCCATAGACATCAAGTACTGGAGAGAAACTGAAGCAAGGCTGGCTATGTAATATTGTAATGGCTATTATTAGATAGTTGCCATTCACGCTAAGTTTATTAACAAACAAAATTATGAACAAATTTAAAATATAACAATTAGATGACGAAAGTCTTAATATTAAACAGAATTATAAATAAATAAATAAATTTAATTTCTAGAAGGAAGCACTAAACAGCAGGTGTAAAACGAACAAAATAAATCTTTAATGCTTTTGTTCGTTTTACATCTGCTGTTTAGTGCTTCCTTCTAGAAATTAGTTTTGAGATAATAACAAAGCAGTTTGAAAGTGTCAGTTATGGATTTAAATAAATTTATTGCAATAATCATGTAGACTACAATCCCTGAGATTCAGTTGCCAACACTTCAGAGGATTTAAAAATAAATAAATAAATATTGCACTTGTTGAAGCGAAATAATCAAATTTTGCACTGCATATATTAAGGGATAGTCTCAATTTTTTTTTGCACACTAATCAAAACCGCATTATTCAAATCCACACTAATCAAGAGATTTGTAAATATGATGAACAGATTCCAATAGTTAATAAAAAAAATACAGTACCCCATTATGGAGTATTAAACCATTTTTTTTATTATAATTTTTTTTATAAATATACATTTTTGATATTTTCGAACAAAGTACTCAAAATACTCCAAATTTTGCATTTTCCTAATCATTTAATGTTTTGAGCAAGGAGAAAAATCATAAATGGAGTGAATAAAATTTTATTATTTTGACAATTATTATAATCAAACAATAAACATGAGCATAATTACATTATTATTAGCAAATAATAACACTATTAATACAAAACCAACTCAGTGAATGTGCTTCCTATAACAGTGCTGGAGAACTGGTTTTGGCTGGGTTAGCCAAAATCAGCTACCTTGCTTTGGCTGCTGACTACTTATTGAAGAACTCCTTCCAGTCTATATACAACTTCCTTGGCATTATCATCAGAATAGTGAAATAAGTGAAGGAGATAAAAAGTATTGAACAGATTAATGAATTCAAGTATTTAAGCTGTAGAGTTTCAACCTGTATCTTCTAACAAAAAATAAATTATATTAGCTTAAAACAAACCAAAAATACAAATACTATAAAATGGCATATTTTTTATTACATGTGCTATTAGAGTGGCTATATCCAAATCTATTATGAGATCAATGGCATTTTTAATTGTATCTGCCAAAACATTGAAGAATGGACTTCAACAGACTGAGCCAGGATCCCTGCAGAAAAATATGGAATTCAGAATAAATCATGGTTTCTCAGATGGAAATTTGGCATTTGGCCACTTAGCAAATTCATATTTTAATGCACACAAAAAACAAAGCTCTAAACAGGATAAATACTTTATTAACGAACATTTTCAACCTTATCAGTAGGTCAACCTCAGCTGCAGTGAATATACAGAACAGAAAGAATTCCCCCTACAAAAATAAACAACTACAAAATGACATCATAAGAGACGTCATATAAACACTTATGCATTACTACTACAAGTTCCACTGCTACAAAATAATAATAATAAAAATACTAATAATAATATTAATGTTACAACATAATAAAGTAAAAATCAGAAGTGATATTAATAAAAATACAACAGTAAAAACACACGAACAGTGAATGCATGACATCATCAATTTCGTCCAACTATTTAGATGTGCAGCACTAACAACAGACGGTGAAAATGGCAGCATATTTCCAATAATAACCCACACCATCTCCAGGCCAAAGAGAGGCAATGCGGATCATTAAAATTTAAAACATGCTCATATTTATTTATTTACTTGAAGCATCTCTGCCATCCTTATGTTGGTATTTTCAATTCACTCATATCATTTTTGTGTTCTTTGATACATGTTCTTAAGGACCTAATAGTTGATCCAATATATATTTCATTTCTTAACAAGTCCTTATTTTTTAAAGGTATTTTATAAACCCCCGATCTACTCCCCATATCGATCATTGGTTTGTCATTACACAACAAGCTAAAAACTACATTTTTCCTTTTGAAAACTAGCTTCTTATTAGTAAGTTTTATTATTATTATTAGTATTTTTAAGGCATAAAATAATACAAAATAAGCTGCTCTTCAAGGTAATATATAAAAATGAAATTACAGCACTTGTGAGCAGTCCATAGTCTATTCATCCAAAAAACTTTGTTTGGAGGAACGTTTTCGGCTACTTTAAAGCCATTATCAACTCACATATCATAGTTCTATTCTAACAACACAAACGTTAAGGAACAATTGAGGAGTTCTATTCTTTCTTTGGAATCAATTTAAATTTAAAATATAGAAACATCCATTTAAATTTTCAAAAGTTGCATTCAAAGGTCACTTTGCAAACTAAAAGCCAAGTATTCTTAGTTTTTAACTAACTATTAATATTCTGGAGCTTCTGAAACTAAGAAAATAGATAAAAATATAAATAAGAATAAAAGATAATTAAGGTTATGAAGACTAAAATAGGGGTCCTTCATTTGATATGTTTTGACTATAGTTGGTTATGGCGTATTTCCAGGCCGTCGGGAGCCCATCTTTGTCCCTTTCATTCACTATGTTTTCATGCCGGCTTTTCTCATATATCATTATTTTTTCCGCAGTATATATTTCCTCAGGGTGTGTTACCGTTTTTATAACTTCAGCCTCTTCCCATTTTATTTTAATATTTGCCTCGTATGCCCTAATTTTCTTAGTTTCAGAAGCTCCAGAATGTTAATAGTTAGTTAAAAACTAAGAATACTTGGCTTTATTAGTTTGTAAAGTGACCTTTGAATGTAACTTTTGAAAATTTAAATGGACGTTCCTATATTTTAAATTTAAATTGATTCCAAAGAAAGAATAGAACTCCTCAATTGTTCCTTAACGTTTGTGTTGTTAGAATAGAACTATGATATGTGAGTTGATAATGGCTTTAAAGTAGCCGAAAACGTTCCTCCAAACAAAGTTTTTTGGATGAATAAAGACTCTATGGAATGCTCACAAGTGCTGTAATTTCATTTTTAGTATTATTATTATTATTTTTTTGTAGCAGTGGAACTTGTAGTAATGTATAAGTGTTTATACGACGTTTTATGACGTCATGCATTCCCCGTCCACGTGTTTCACTGTTGTATTTTATTAATAAAGTAAAAATCAAAAGTAATGTTATGTTGTAACATTTATATTATTATTTTTAGTATTTTTTATTATTATTGTTTGGTAGCAGTGGAATTTGTAGTAGTAATGTATAAATATTTATACAACGTCTCTTATGATGTCATTTTGTAGTTGTTTATTTTTGTAGGGGGTTTTTTGTTTCTGTTCTGTATATTTATTGCAGCCAAGGTTGACCTACTGATAAGGTTGAAAACATTTTTTTTAATAAAGTATTTGTCTGGTTTAGAGCTTTGTTTTTTGTGTTAATTTTTGTGAGTGTAACAGGTGGCTTCAAAGTTCTCATATTTTAATGTTTTTCTTATTATCTGTTCAGTGAATAAACTTAAAAGTGATTTTATCCATTTTATCACATCACAAAATTTTGCAAACTATCATTATTATTTAAATTGGTACACCTAGGGAGCAGAAAATTGGCATAATCTAAAATTACATTAATTTTCCTATAGTGCCTAATCAAAATAGACATTTAGTATAGTGAAGCCATTTCATCCAAATATTAGCCACAATCCCCAATACATATGCTTTTGCTGTATTTATTTATTTATATTGCATGCATCATATGTATAAATTATTTGTTATAAATTTTTGTTAAAAATTTTTAATTATCATCATGAATGTATTGATCTATGACACAAAATATGTATCTCAGATAGGGTTTATTAATATAGGTACTATCTTTCTTATGATCATTTGACTTACGATAATCCACAATCTTACAATTATCTTATGATATTTCAAACTTGTTTATTTTCATAGCATATTGACTAGAAATATATTTGTTTTGTTAAAAATTTGCATTTAACTGATAGCCAAGTATCAAAGTAATTGTTTACTACCTTGGAGATCAGATTCAATTCCAGACAATTTTACCTTAATGGATATCTGAGATCAAATCCAGATGTTTTTATTATCTTAGAGGATTCAGTCTTCCATTTCTACTGTAACTATTAAAATCAGTCATCATTGGTCATTTTCAACTTAAGATTTTTTGACCTACAATGTGGTTATCAAAACAACTCCATTGTAAGTAGAAAGGCACCTGTGTAAACATTTATATATAAGGAGTATACATAAATTACATTATACTATAAATAGTATAATGTAGTTTATTACCATTTCAGGAATAGAACTGGTCACAGAAGTCCTATGATCAGTTTTATTCCTGAAATGGTCATTAGATACAAAGACAATAGATTCTTCCTGTTAAAATTATTTTTGCTTTTATTGACAATATTTTCATAGCTTGGAAAAACATCAAAAAAAAAGAAGAAAATATTTATAACCTGATAATTGAATAAAAATTAAGTTCAGATTTAAATATGGAATAAAAAGTGCATATAAAATATATTATTGAATGTTTTCATAGAGATTAAAAAAGCAAAATACATATTAACATAATTTATTGCAACCTTACTTTTAAATAGAATATATCCTAGCAAATTCTGTCAATCCATATAGCTATACGAGAGCTGCTTTTCAAGCCTTGATTAAACATGATTTATTTGCTGCTTATCAGAACAATTGAAAAATTGTGAAATTACAGAAATTTTAGATGAAGGCAGAATGTGCATTCAATTACAATTTCATGCTTAAAGTACTCAAAAAAATAGAAAACCAAAATGTAAAATCCAAACAGTATAAAATTCAATCATCAGTCCAGCACATACTGCAGTTAAAGCAAATTTTTTTTAATAAAATTTATTGTAAAAATGCTTTCGATATAACTTATATCCTCTTCAGTTACTATACAAACATAGAGTACGTTCAAATTTTAAAGTGATAACTACTAATAATAGGAATTTTTTTAAGTTAAATCAGACATATTGATAATCACTAAAAAATTTATAAAGGTAAAATTTAGTAAAATTTTCATTTCAATTCCAATATCAATTTTAAACTTATTATAAAAAAAACAATCTCCAGTTTATATGTCAGTGCAAGTCTTAGTTATAAAATAAATTAACAAATCACATATCTAATAGCAAAAACAGAATTCAATGATATAAAGTTTTCAGAAATACTTAACAGTTGAACAAATAATTAACAAACAAAATTACCGTATGTTAGTAAATATGAAATTTAGTTAACACTGACAATGCAAAGACAGTATTCTACTTCAATGTTAATTTAAATATTACTTCAGATATATAATTCTGCTTATAATTTGATACACTAATTACTTATTTTTATTTATATCTGCTCTGGGCAGGGTAATTTTCTCTCTCCTGAAACTTTACTGCAGTTAAATAAGGTCATCTGCTATTAGGTGAATTTTTCATTATGTAGTTTTAAATTACATAATGGAAATTCACCATTAATGTCAGATACCACAATTGTAAATCATTTTAAAAAAATTTCCCAATATAACAAAGATTAACACTTTTTCAATGGATTGATGCATATGATATGTCAATTTTGTACATCCAAGCAGGTCCATTAACAAGACATAAGCATGTTAAATTTAATAATTTAAGATTATTCAAAATTTTGATGAAAAATTTTCTTTTATCTTTGTATTACATATGATTTGGGCCATTTGTAAAATGTAGCTGTTTTGGGTTCATGTGAATTTTTAGATAATTGTTTATCAATTTATCCCTAATAAATAAAAAATTCAAAATATCTATATATTATAGATATTTCATTATATTTTTATAAATAAAATTATAGCATAATAAAGTATAACAGAAAAAATTTTGATGATAAAAACAGCTTCTAGAAGTGAAAATACTGAATAAACTGATTTTGTTCACATTCAATTATCTCTTGTGTAATTTAACTGCATGTTTATTTCCAACCATAATATATGACTTTAATCTTTGTCTAAACTGTTCAGTATTTATTGACAACTAATATTCTTTATCAATTGGAATTTTCAATTCTTTGTTTTAAATTATGAAATAATTATGGGTCAATAGATATATATATATATTATTTCTGCAATAGCCATTTTTAATAATAATAAATAAAATTTGTGGAAATTTTTGATAAAAGATTTTTAATAGCTTTTTTTATTTTCGTATATTATCAATTTTGATAAACACTTCAAAATTCAATTGACCTATTCTAATAATTGTGCAATATCAAAACAGGTGATGGATCGTGTGTGTGTCATGTTTGGTTCCTCATAAAAATATTCAAACTGAAAGGAAATTTTTTCAACAAATTTTTTCGGCTTCCTTACAATACTTACAAACCCATGAGATTAATCGGTTCAGAAGCAAATTCGAATTTGCAGAGCTTTGGACGATTCCATTTATTTTTTCTACGCAACAGGGTTAGGTAGGCTTAATGACAGGTATTCAATCATTTTATCCAAAAACTGATTTTGAGCATTTAATAGGGAAAGTTTTAATTTATTATTTACAAGTTAATCTACGTTGTTATTAATTTAGGCAAATTGCAGCATTATATGGTCATAACTACACGAGTAATTAAGAGAAGTTGTCAAGCACCAAGCACTGACAACAACATAATGGCAATTACAGGAAGTATTTTATTTTGTTTTATTGTTTTATTTGAAAATGTATACGTTTTTCTGCATTTGTAATAAAATTAAAAAATTCCAAATGATTCTCATTGATGAGGTGTTTAATATCTGTTGAGTGACCAAACGATAAAAACCAAATAATAATTACTTTGTTTCCATGACAACTTTAAAAACTTTATTGTCTGTCTTTAATAAAGAAAACAAAAATTGAACGTGTGTGTCAAAATGAATTTTGCGTTATTATGCCTGTTTTGTTTTCTACTAATTTTTCTAATAAGCGTTTATATTGGATAGTTGGTGGTGTTGGATAGTCAAATTTATAGTTTATATTCCACCAAGCCTTTCTGAAAGTTCGGTATAAAGACAAAGTATAACAGATTTCGATAGTTATATATTTATGTATTATGTTCTATTTATTTTAATAATATAGTTTATCTTTCACTTTGTATTTTTATTGTTTTCACCCAAAATATTATAAAACAATTGGACTTGATTTGAAAGATATAAATGCTAATCTCAATTTCTACAAAAATTCATTTTAAAAAATCATTTCTCATGAAATACTTTATTAATCATATCAGTAAATGTTTATCGTGAACTAGTCATATATAAATATATATTTGCTTCAGATTTACCAAAATAATTGTCTTTCAAATATATATATAAATTACTTATAAATCTAGTATTATAATTCATAAAACATCGCTGCCATTCTCGATAGGAAATCATTTTTTGGTTTAAACTTCAAAAAACTCTTGTTTATGCAAATAAAATTTCATTCTTATCCTCAATGAGAATATATAAAAAACTATATATATAGTTTATATAATAAATGGCAGCAAATAAATACAATATAGTTATATTAGCATATTAGAATTTTTAAATCAATCTGTAAATATCATATTCATAATTACCAATATTCAAAATTTCAAAAATGATATTAGAGCATGTTATCTATTTACTCAATTCGTAACTAGAAAGTCTGCCTTTCTTGAAATAGTGAGCAGCGATCAGTCTTTTCAGTTCAGAGGGCTATAATCAACCCATCACATTCATATACCTCACCCTTATTCTTAGTCAGAAAAAGACACATCCATTTTTAGCTTCCATAATGCAGGTTTGAATTGACAGACTTTATAACCAATCAACTTCCTGTAAGTTCAGGCCGTACTAAGAAGGTGAACACCTTTTTGGAACCAAATGTACAGAAACTTAAACTCTCTTGCAGATCACATTTATTGAAAATTGAAATTCTTTTTACATGATTGTAGAAAGCATGATAAAATGAATATAGTTTGAAAATTTCAACTAGATATGTTAAAAAATTATGAAGATATTGCAATATACCAAAATATGCAACTTTTCAGTAAAGTTATCAATATTAATACATTACTTATAGAAATTGAAATTCCAAGTTTTACATCATCATGTGTTAATAAGTTTTTTAACTGAACAACAGTTAAAAAGGAAAAATGATGATAATTAAGTAAAATTAAGAAAATACAAATTAAATAAGTTGGTTTATTATAATCTTTTGAATTTAGTTTATAGTTCAATTAGTTTGAACTACAATACAATAATATCTTAAATTCTAATTAATTATGAAATACTATTTAAGTAAAAAAATCTTTCATACACAATTTAATCAAATATCAACAGTTTCTCCTTGCAGAAAAATTGACACACACATGGTCTAGATGTTACTAAAATTTAATTTTCTGCTTTATTAAATAAGCTATAATTTGGATGCAATTATATTTTGATTTCATCAAGTATTTTGTTGATCAAAGAAAAATTTTTTGAATTTTTAATATTTTATATAATTTTTATGTAATCTGATATTAAATAATAAACAATGTTACAATATCTTAATTACATAAATCACTTCATACATCTACAATCAATAAAACCATTTTTGTCAATATTTCATCCCAATTAAGAAACAAGTTTTTTTTCATGACATGAGGGGGGAATGGCTAGCATCAAGCTTTCCTAATAATTAATTCAGTGTTATCAATTTTATTCTAGTCAGAAATTCTTGGAGCTTGTTGGAAGACTGACATTAACTTCAACTGACCATCATAAACATAATCAGATTTACTTAAGATATGCTATATAATATATAATGTACACCCAGATTAATTGTATTCATAAAGACATGCAAACAGATACTAAAATTAAAGCTTACAGTAGAGAGATTCACACTGTATAAATATATGCAAGAAATATCAGTTAAAAATTTATATGAAGAATACATGGAACAATAGCAATATATCACTAATTATTCATTATACTGCAAAGAAATTGCAGAAAAAATTATGCTGTTAATATCCATTACAATTATTCTCCGATTTATATATATCTAACTTCTGTAAAATTCTACTAATATTCTTCATAATTTTTTCAGATATACAGCATAAACATCCACTATATTTGTAAATACAAATGCAAACATGTGTTTACAAAATTTAAATGTCACTTGATTTATTTATATTTTGTATTGTTATTGATTTTAAGAATTTTACTACTGATAAGATATCATTCTATGCAGCATTATATTACTTGCAGTCAAGGAATAATACAGTTTCATGACAATATGTAAGTGCGATCACCATAATTCACTTAATCCCAGAAGCTTTTCTTTCAGAATTTTTATTAAAAAAATTATTTTTCCAACTTATGCAAAATTCATGTTAAGTAAAACTTTTGTAACAATTATTTGTGTAAATTGAGGAATACCTGCATGTTATGAATGAAATACACATGAATGAACTTTCTGCATTACAAGCCATACATATATTTACAGATGTTATTAGGCTAAATTGTTTTTTTTTTTTTGAATTAAGAAAATCAATCTCATGATGCTTTAGCAAATGGTTTATTTTATATTTATTATTGATGTAAGTATTCTTTAATGATGATTCTTAAATATTATTGTAAACAACTTTGAATTTTAAAATAATGTTTAATGAAGTCTTTTTGAATGGATCAAAATTTATGGAATATTGTATTATATTTTGTCTTGATTTTTTTTAAGATGATTTTATCTTTATTGTTTCAACTGTGTTGAAATGAATGTTTTGAAATTCCAGGCAAAAATGAGTTTTTTGTATAATAATATATAAAGTACTTGAAATTAAACAGAAATGATAACTTAGAAAACATTTTTTAATTCAATTAAAATAAGCATTATTATTTATCATTCATTCATTATTACTATATTTTCGCTGTTATTTAGGCAAAAATAAGAAACCAAAAGTAACCAATGATCTGCCATTATAAATGGGCATGCCATGCTAACTTTTTCATCATCATCATTTCCCAGAAAAATTTTGCTCAACCTACTTTATTCTAGATGTCCTGTATTTTAGCTGAAAATTACTATTGTATAATATGCAAAAATTCAGCTAAGATTATATATCTGTTTATATGAGAGAAAAATTGCTTTTATAAGTTTGTCAGATTGTTTTGATAAGAATTCTGAAATTTTTTGAAAAATTCAGACAAAACTTTTAAACTATAGAAGAAACATGTGCTATTATATCACTCATTGTTAGAATCACAGAATTTTTATTTTCTTAATATATTTTAAGAAATATAATTATATATATTAATAGTCAAACGTGGCTGGCTGATGTCCCTTTTTCAGACGGGCTAATGTACCGATTTCTATAAATATGGTGTCATTAGAAAGGCCTAATTTTCGGATGTCTACAACAGCCAAAATTATTTGTTGTTATTAATAATCATCATATATATATTAATAGTCAAACGTAGCTGGCTGATGTCCCTTTTTCGTACCGGACTACTGTACCATTTCTATAAATATGGTATCGTTAGAAAGGCCTAATTTTCGGATGTCTGCGACAGCCAAAATTATTTGTTGTTATTAATGACAGTCCAAATTATTTGTTGTTATTAATAATTTAAAAATTAAAGAATAAAAACTAAATTGAAATTATAGTTCTTCAAAAAAGACAAAATTTGTAGAGGGAACTGTAACGTAATAATGGATGTCGTTTTACGATTCCCTACAAGAGTTTGGAGGTGTATTTCTTCGTTATATACAGTATTATAAGATTAAATCACAAATTTTTATTTCCGCTCATTTATATGAGTGGGTAATTTCTAGTATGATAATTATTGGCTTATCACAATTTGCATAATATATCCAGACTCCACATTGAATTGTTTCAGTTTGCATTTTTTCAAAGTTGTATCATAAAGTCATTAAGATTACATTTTGCTTTTGAGTCTTAGAATTCTGCACTTTTGTCATTCCAAGATTCAGTTTTCCTTTTGTAACTGAGTGGCTATCATTATATGGCTTGATTACATCTTCCAATATATTTGTATATATGTATTTCTGGTGCTGCAATATCTACTCATCTTGATATCTGTCATCTTTAGGAAATTAATATGAAGTGTATTCTAGACATTTCCTTAGTGCCATTAATGCAATGAGCTTGCAATGTGTAAGAATCTGTAAATTTATCAGAAAATTGATCTTCTGGAAATGCAGGTAACCCTCATATAACACGGTAGAGGGGTTCCTAAAAAACGATTTTGTGCAAAACTGTGCTTAGAGGCCCGGAGCTAATAAAAAAAAAAAAAGTTACGTTCCAAAACCAATTGAAAATAGATAACTTGCTTTAATTCCACATAAATTTAATTTTTATTAAGAATATTAATAACATGAAACAAAGAAAAAATATTTATGTAAGACCCTAAAAAAACAATATACGTAAAACAAAAAGAAAGAAAAAAGTATACTGTCTATGTAACATTCATTTAATAATTATATCTTCCTTACCTCTATTCAGTTAAAATGAGAACTTATTTTTCTTTTTAACAATATCAATTTCACAATTAAACCTTCAATAAATATGCACTCTTAGCAGTATCAACTTCACTTTCTGAATTTTTTTCCTACATTTAAAGTTTGTGTATCTTCTCTCTTAACAAAATCTATAATCTAACTTGCTACAAAACAACCATTCCTTAACACATACTCAAAAAAAAATTTATGAATAAAAAAAAGCAGAGGAATGTCTATTTCACATTCCTCTATTGAAGAATAAAAACTTACTTTTTATCCAAGAACTGAATATTTGGAACACAAAATACTCAATAGTCAACAATGAAATTAATTTCAAAATTAATTCAATTTACTGTTTCAAATCAAAACCAAAAATACACTGTATATCGCTCCTCTCAAGGAAAACCAATGAAACTGCATTTATGACTAATTTTAGCAAAGTATTTCCAATGTTTGCATTTTGTGTGTGTATTGTGTGTCTATAGTGTGAATTTACAAAAATTAATGAAAATGTTTTTTATTGTATGAGGAAATGTAATTTTCTAAATGTGTTAAGTAAAAATCATAGAGTAGAAGTACTAGGTTACATGAGCATTTCCGCAATTTTCGAATCATGTTAAAGCGAAAACGTGTTGTAGGAAACTGTGTTACATGAGGGTTACCTGTGAAGGTTTATACAGCTGCAAGTACAACATAATTATTTGTAAAATTTTGGTTATACCATAAACAGTTTAATTAAAATTAAAATATTTTTATCTAACAAGGGGAGGCCACAACCTCTGTCCAACTGATTTCAATCAGCTTTTAGGTTGGGGATCATCGAAAAGTAACTGGTGTTCAAGGGTTTAGGTCACTATGCCTTTGTTTTTAAAAAAATTGAAGTCAAATGTCATGACGCCGGATTGCACCACTTATATAACTAAAAAATTGCAGTTATTTCAACCAAAGCGGTGGCGTAGCGGTTAAGGCAGTTTACTGTGGAACTGAAAGTTGTAAGTTCGAGTCTCTCTTATGTAATAACTCATAGAACTGCAATCTAGTGCTATCTATTCTATTAAATATTCAACAAAACAATATTTTATTGTTAACGTTTTCGACCTTTTCGGCCATCATCAGACATAGAATAGAATATTCGAAAAGAACCCCTGGTTCTTTTTGAATATTCTATTCTATGTCTGATGATGGCCGAAAAGGTCGAAAACGTTAACAATAAAATATCATGGATGTCATTTTACGATTTTCTCATTAATGGATTTTTACGGCCTTACACGAATTCGGAGGTATTTTTCGTCGTTATATACAATATTATAAAATTATATTTCCGCTCATTTATATGAGCGTGTAATTTCTAGTATTTGTATATTTTTATACCGTTCGAACTTCAGTTTTTGGTCAAAATTTGATGTTCTCTATCAGTGTTATCGCTTTTCTTGTACACTTACCACTGTATATTTGTTAATTCTATCTTTTTTTTTAAGGGCCTCAAAAATGTTAGTTGTCCCAGGCTTCACATTTTTCTCTGAAAGTCTCTCTGTATACGGTAGGTGTATAAAATTCGAAAATCTATAAATCGCTAAAATGATGAGTTTGGTTAAAACTCTACAAAACTGCGGTTTCGAAACACGAAACAAAAAAAATATATATATATTTTAAAATAAGAATCTTATTAAATTTTAATTTTAGAAAGTTTCAGAGCTTATCTTTTTCTCTTTAGCTTCATTAATCACACAGAAATTATCAGATAGACGTCTTATTTTCGCGAAAATATCGGTATTTCGAACGACGATGCTCAGGATAAAAACTTTCCCTCGTAAATTTTCGAAAATTTCATCAAAAAATATAATCTCATATTACAAATGTGCGAGAAAACATTTTAAAATAGGCCTATTCAATTTGCATATTGTACGAAACGATTTCTTATCGTAGGAAAGGCTTCTCGGTGGTGCCATTGTGCCCAGAATTTGGCATGAGAACAACATACGTTAGAAAGAAGAAAAAATAAAATAAGAATTTCCTAGAAAATGGCCAACAACAATAACAACCCAAAAATCCATTCATCCCTGGTAGTTGTAAAAACAAGAGTAACATTGGAGAGAGGCAAATGGCGTGGGGAAGGAACATCGCTTAAGAGAATGCTGACACCAGTCCCCAAATGTCAAGTTTAGCCGTCACACTTCGTTCATCTATTAGGCAGATCATCGCCAGTGTAATCTCATAATGGCTCAGAGTTACGTTTAAAATCAATCACCATCATTTACAGGAATACCCCGTCCAACCGAGCAACTTTTCTAGTAAATTGTAATGTTTCAAAATTGCCTACTGTTTGTGAAAAGAGCCAGAAAAGTGCTATTACTTATTTTCATACATCCAATTTCTGACACAAAATTTAAATAACTCCAATGGTTATCGAATGAATATAAAATCCGATTGCTGTTAGAAAACATTCTGGATAGTATTTTCTTCAAGATGTAATCACAATAAAAGGTTGAATTTATTATGGTTCTTGTGTTTCCTAACTTATACGCTATATACACTTGTATCGAGTTGTTAGATGCTATTTCTAACCGCTCTGTTCTCACAGGGAGTTGTTTGCAGCTCCTTCATTGTTCTTGGCGGCCAAAGTCTCAGGTGTGTCATCCTCCGTTACTCTCAATAGGTCACTTGGGGAGTGAGAACGATAGCAAGGATTTGAGACCATGACACGCACACACAGAAAACTGTCTGCTGCTCCAACACGATTGATTGAAGTTCTTATTTCTCGCGCCTTTAACTCCCCTACGTTACAGGATAGCTATTTACAATTGAACACTCAACCTTAATGGTATTGTCAACTTTATAATATTTTACTGCCCGTCTTTATTATTAATTTATTAATTCGATTAAAACACGTATAAGATCGGACTGTGACGATAAGGAAAGGATATACGTCTTTCTGATAAAAAAAAAATAAATAAATATATAACCTTTTAAATTGGTGGAAACGAGAATATGGAAGTAATTAATTGATTTATAGGATATAGATTTATCCTGTTATAGGATGAAAGGATATTGTTCCCCTCTATCCTCTACAAAGATCGTGCTTAGGGGAGTAACTATCTCCATCTGGTGTCTACAGGAACAAATGGCGATTGTTTAGCAGTCTTTATATAATTTTGTTGCTCAATACTTTCTCACACGTCACAGTACACGTAGACGTGTTCTGTTTATCACGCCAGTTTTGATTTTTTAATCATAAATAACGATTATTAACGTAAATAGACGATTTTTATATATGATTTATGCTGTGTGAATCACTCAAAAAAAATTCATTTTTAGTATACAGATAAGCCAGCCACACACGTGTACACGTACAAATTATTTAAATTTAAAGATGGTAATGGGAAAATAAGCCACGAAAATATCAATTGATTAGCCGTTATCGGAGGATGAGAATGAAGTAGTAAGTGTCAATCAGGATTATCTTAATCCCCAGCAGATCGGACGATATAAAGTTATTAAGAAAAAATATTACACTTTCCAGATCTCTCCTACTAATAATTTGAATCTGTAGAAATTAAATTTGGTTAAAAAATTTAGAATAAATTGTGTGTGTGTATATATATATATATTGAGGTTTGCAAAGAGAAAAATGCCAGTGATGTAAGAGAAACTTAATAATTGAGTTAAACACGGTCTGGCTAGTAGTAATTTAATTAATATTCCGCATACGTTATCTTTCCAGCAACACAAACACACTTAATGGACATTTTAGCTGGTAGATTTTTATGTCCAAATTCGAACGGTATAATCTTTGTTTTGCCAATTTGCAGAAGGTGGCAAAAATAAAAAATAAAACGAATGGTTTTTAATCAAGAAAATAATAGAGGTGTTTTCATTTACGTGATTTCGATATAAAACATGGTTTCATTTAGTAAGAAACAGGCAGAGAATGAAGCTGGTTGATGAAAAATGGCGCGGTCAGATGAAGAAAAGTCTTGTGTGCTCAGCAGGTGGAGTCGGTCCCTTGTTGTCATCGCACGTGTCCAGCTTACCCGATCTTCTGCTCCACGGTTCTCATTTTCTAGATGACGACTTCTGGATCCAGTTTGGGGGACGGACGACTGAATGAGGTGTGACATATCGGACGCAGTCCTCGCTCCCCTGGGAGAAGAGTCGTCCGTTGCTGTTACCCCAACATCCCTCGTAGGTGTATAGTCCATCCCTTCGCTTAGCACGTTCTCCCTACCTTCATTGTAATTTAGATGAACTTGGGGACCGAGGGAATTACCTGAGTGCGTGTTTCCTCCCGAGTTGGTCGGAGACAATGCAGGATTAGGTGACTGGTTTCTCTACCTATGTCTACAAGCCTGTCCCTAGATGATACAAACAATAACAGTCTTTAGGGACTCTTGATGTAATTAGAAACAGTGAAGGGTATTTTCTTTTCCTTGCTTTTTTTTTCTTTCTTTTAAATAACTATATTTAGGATTTTTAATGATTAAATTTAAATATTCTTCTCCACTAAAATCCCACCCTGGTGTAGAGCAGAATATTTCTTTTTTTAGTGTCTCGGAATCATCAAGTTCTTCCTTGTTCTAAGTAATGTGTAATATGATATATTCAGATAGACAGGTAGAAGTGATTTGCGCTTTTGTGCCATGTTCTGACACTAGATGCAACATCTGGCAACCAGATGTCTTTCTTGTCGGCGGGTGTCGCCAGGCATACACTTTTCGCCGCAAAGAATGTGTAGGCTAACATATGGAATTACAACCTCTCTTCTTTAATTCTAAGAAATATATCCTTTCACCTGATATGTTTCCAGTTATGATCCATTTTTTAAAAAACCCGTTTGATAAATCATCAAACAACTAGAGCGCCGTTCGACCCACCTTTCTTTCATTGGGAGTTAAAGATAGAAAACATTCATTACAAATATCTTATCTGCAAGAGCTGGAGGCCACGATCTGAGGATATTTTCTTCTTCCTCGTGGGATACTCCAGGTATTTACATGGATCTAAAGCAGCAGGTGGCTGAACACTAATGAAAGTGGCATGCGGACGTTTAGCGTCGACTACAGAGATTGCTGTCGAACATTCTCATTACTTTTGCTTGTTAGCATTACTCCAGTAATCTTTCTCCGTGGTGTGTACATTAGTTGTGTTCTCCCACTGCCCACCCAATGCTTTCTAAAAGAAGAAACGGAAAAAAGTCACACAAGATGGTACGCTCTTTCCATTACACTTTCTACGTTCTGATCAACAGCTTAGTGTTTTTCCCCCTTCCCAAGTCAGTTTTCTACTCGTGCTGTGGTTGTCATGGTGACACTGCATGGTCCCTGTAATTAGAAACTGTGAACTTAAAGCTTGTACTCTCTACTTGCGATGTTTTTTTGGTTTTTATATGTCCCTCGGGGTCTAAACTGATCTAAGTTTAAAACAGAGTTGAGAATTACAATTTTGATTGTGTTTAACTTAGCTTATAAACCTTAAAACAGTATTAATTTCCGTTTCTTAAAAAAAAAAATTACCGAAAATGGCCATAAGGTTTCTAGAAATAATAATTTATTATAAAACTAATTCGAACTAATCTGCTTTAGTTTTTTTTTTTTCTATTTTTTTATACTGTTTGCAGCTAGAAATACATCATTTTAAGCCTTATTTCTGTTTATTATTTTTAGCCTAGTTTGGTCGCTTTAGTTTATACGTTCGGAAGAGGTATAAACATTAAATTATCAGAGACCGTACTCACGGTTAGGTTGTAAATAATTGTATATCGTTAGATAAGGGGCGTGAGTATTTTAGTTTAGTTTTACCGGGAATTAAAAGGAGGGAGGAAGAAGGAAAAAAAAAAAAAAGCGTAATTTATCTGTGAATTTACCTACATTTCACAAGGATACTAATTAACCGAGACATGATAACAGTTCAGCAACTTCCTGACCATTTATTACTGCCATCTATTGGCCGTTATCGGCGAGTAAGCTATAAACCTGTGATGGTAGGATTTGTCGTTCGTTTACGATTTTCCGACAATTCACTCACCTGGTCTGTTGACTTTAGCTTAGTCTCTACACGAGATAACATCGAACCAACACTCTCTCTCTCCTCTCTCTCTCTCTCTTTTTTTTATTTTAATTTTATTTTTAAATTCTTGTTGCAATAATTAATGCAACCGTGTAACGAGTTTCAAACTTGGTTATTAGAATATTCTTGATAAGCTTATGCCATATTTATTATTAGTCTAATAATAATTTTAGTTTTATCTCTTCAAAAACTGTTTATTTTTCCCTATAATAAAATTTGTGTAGATTAAATATTACTGAATTTTGTTCGCGTACAGTTCTACAGAACGTTTAATTTTCTGTTAAAAAATAAATTAATTAAATTGTTTGGAGGATTTTAAAGGATTTTTTTTTTCTGTTTTCGTAATCCTTAAGCGTATATATCTAGTTAAAGATGTTTAAAACTGGGAATTTTAAAATTTAAAAGTGGATTTTTAACAAATTCCATTTATCTTCATCTCGTTTGAGCGAAGAGAGAAGTAATTTGATCAGAGTTAAAATTATTTATATGCATTTTTTACGGTGTCAAATTTGGCACTTTAACCGAAAATGATAAATTTGTCTTACGTATAAAACGAAAATTATGAAAATTTTGACGTAGAACGAATAACTAAAACTCATTTGTCTATTATGTTTTCTGTAACAGTTACCATTTAAAAAAAAAATAATAATAATAATAATACAGATTTATCTGATGATTTTACTAATTTTTTTTTAACTTTATCTTGTTAATTTATGATTAGAACTGAAGTATTATTTTTGTTGGGGATTTATATATATTTATCAATGATAATTTCCGATATAATTGCTTAACTTAGAAAGCGAGTCTGGCAAAAAAATTGATTGCAATAATAAAAAAAAAACATAATTGACCAGTTTCCTTTTATAATTATCCTTAATGTAACATATAAACATCATTAATATAAATGCCATTAATGGATAGATTTCCTATTGATTTTTTGTACTAATTTTTTTTTTAACTTTATCTTATTAATTTATGATTAGAACTGAAGTATTATTTTTGTTGAGGGTTTATATATATTTATCAATGATAATTTCCGATATAATTGCTTAACTTAGAAAGCGAGTCTGGCAAAAAATTGATTGCAATAATAAAAAAAAAAAAACATAATTGACCAGTTTCCTTTTATAATTATCCTTAATGAAACATATAAACATCATTAATATAAATGCCATTAATGGATAGATTTCCTATTGATTTTTTGAAGCTTTATATTAAAATATTTGGACGAAGATAATAATGAAAATTATATAAAATTTTTTTAATATAAATTCGATATTTCATGCTGTTACTATCAATGCTTCCAGACGGTTTTGAATTTTTTTTCTGATGCTAGAGAAGTAACTGGGTGTAGATCGTTATCAAATGCATCAATGCAAGGTCAAATACCACATGCGATAAGAGTTGGAATTTAATGTGATATATTTATTTATGTTAAATTCTCCCTGAGAAATGTAGAGCGATTTAAAATATTTAATTATTATTTTTTTTCTGAAATTTTCACGAAAAAAAAAAAATTCTATTTTTTAAATTGATGTGGCATTCTTATGCGGCATTTTTTACATCTGCTAATGATTTGAAAATAGGAGAAGATCTTTTTTAGTGGAAGATTGCACGATGTTGCAAAGTGCTAAGAGTAGGTTATCCATGCACGTCATCGATTCTGTTAGAGCCAAAGTAAAAGCAAGTGGAGCATGGCCTACTCTAGGTGAAGTCAGTTGTTCGAAAGCGTTAATAATAAAGCGTTGACACCAATGTGGCACTGTGATGCGAATGTCAATGGTTGATCCTGAGCCAAATTACACTGATTCTATTCACAATACTTTCTTGGTGTTAATAATTACGTGTCTTCAGTCTTATAAGTTGTAAGACAGGGTCCGATAGCTATCGTCTTCCTTAAAGATTGGCTTTTAGCCAAGCAGAGGTGTCTCTGCCTAGCTCTATTCTTTGTATCACAACTGTTGTATAACAGTACAATATTGTCGCTGATTGAAACATATAGAGCCACATTGTCCTCTTTCTTTAAGCTCCATCTCTTCATCCGCAAGTTGTGATGCTCTTTTCGTATTTTCTTTGCATCAGTGCTTCTGTTCGGGGTGACTTGAGCGTTGACTATGAACAGTGCTTCACGTGTCATATTTCACCACCTTATTGTGGCTACTACGTGCACCGTTTCAGCTATCCACTCTTCTCTGTCCGACTCCATGGCTACATTGCTGATTGGTCCTGGATACATGCCAGGACCTCCCTTGTTTTCAACATCCATCCCCATCCATTCTGAACATGTTTCGAGGTTTCTTCGCATATTCTTGATTTTTCATTTTTTATATATCGTTTTAAAGAAGGTCTTACTTTGTAACAATATCAAGAGAATGAATGACCGTGCTGGAATTTCAGCATTTGTCTTGATTGATTAAGGCTTGTTGTGCCACAATTCCTAGCGATCTGCCATTGTTGTTTGGTAATCGTTTTAATGAAAGATGGTGCTAATCATTTATGGCTATACTATTCTTTATCCGTACGAATTTAAGAAGAAAAATTATGGCCAACCTACTTTGGTAATTAAATTCGGTTTTGTTCTAATATCTAAATGTTATCTTTAAGAATTAATGCATCTATATGTGCCGGTTTAATATGGGTTTCAAAACTGGTTTCTGTTATAATTTAATAATGGTAAGTATCGTATCCGAATTCTTCACGCCTAAAGAATATTTTGGATATATGTCATTAATTAGAAAATAATCATTAAATTAAGAATCCACAAATGAAAAACAGAAGTTATCCAAAATGGAGATAAGAGAATTTATTATAGTTTTAATAACGGATCTATCATTTTGACTTTTGCTCTGAGTGTTTAGAACATTTCCCAGTTGATGGTTTGAGTGTTATCGATGGACAAACAGGTATTCTGACTTTTGCTTTGAGTGTTTAGAACATTTCCCAGTTGATGGTTTGAGTGTTATCGATGGACAAACAGGTATTAAGAGCGAACATCACCTATAATCCTTCAAATTAAAATATCTATCAAGTACGAGAATCTTCTCTAAAGGAGTTATCACAATGGTGGATTCACTTAAAAGATTAAACACCGAAACTTTTCATATTTAAAAAAAAAAAAAAAAAAAAAATGCTTTAAAAAAAAAAAAAAAAAAAAACATTCGAGTAACGTCGTAAAATTATTTAAAAAAATACGTAAAGGTCGGTTTTTATAAACAGTTTTTCTAGTAGAATATGAAGAAAGTACATTTATGTAGAGCATAGTTTTTATTTCGTAAAATAAAAAAGAATAATTCAATATATATATATTTTTCTTTTTCGTTTATGGAATTGTTTAAGATTAAAAAAAAAAAAAATTGTCAAAAGTTACAGTAAACAAAATAAATTTTGGTTTCTCTTTATTTATCGCGTTATTATGACTAATTTTTCATGTAGAAAGTAATAACAATAAACTTTATTTTTAGCCAATTAATTATAATGTGTAATTTTAAACATTTTTTAAAGTGTTATTTATCGTAATCGTAGATCATTTTTTTTTCTTACTTTGCTATTTCGCTTTAAGGAGAATTATTGTATATCTAATAATTTTAATTTATATTTCGATACAAAAATTCAAGACGATTTAGAAAAAAATATGAGGTTCGAAAGGATTAATATCAAAATTGTAGATTAAAATTATTATTGGAACTGTTGTTTATTAATTCAGTTTTCTTTTTTTTATCATCATTATGATGATATTCACATTAATAGCATATTTGTGTATAACTCCTGAAAGTAAAAGAAGTGATTTTTCGTAACTTCCTCATTCTGAGAAAAGTTTTGTAATGCATACTACAAATTTTTACTGTTACTCATCTTGTTAGAGTTCTAAATGTGCAAAAAAAAAAAAGAAAAACATTTTTTCTTTCAATTTCTGTTTTTCGTTGTTGCACAACAAAATAACAAAAAAAATTAAACAGAATAAGCACAAAAAATTAAAATAAACATGTTCCCTATAGGGAACTCCAGGACTGAGGAGGTTAACTGGTAGAGGATGATAGAAACATGAATGGGAGTTTCGTCAATGCATATTTTATTTAAACATCAGAAGTTGATGTAATTCCAATGATAGTAATGTTTTGCACGAAATTAGAATAGAGCAAACAAATCCATACAATAATGAGTGTAAAACTGTGCACGATTTAAGATGCTACAATTATAAAGTATTTCACCGTTCCTTCTATATTTATTCTCTAAGATAGCATACCAGTTAAAAGTCAAAAAATTCTCTTCGATGTTTCATTCGAAAACAGGGAGAAAAATTACGTTTTCTAATTTATTTAATTTTTTAATTAAGTACAACTGTGAGAATACATTAACTTAAACGCTAGTTACGTTTTAAACCTTTTAATTACCCAATTAAAAATACGTTTGTTCCTTTACTAATTAAAACGAAACTTACTAAAATTATACGAGATTTCTAACAAGTTGAGTATGGTAGGCCTATTCGAAAAATTCCATTTTTTTTTTTTTTCTGTGCCTTATTAAAATACAGTACGTAACGTATTAAAATACAGTATAAAAGTAGTACAGCGTGGCACAATTTTTACGCATTTTTCGGAGTTTCTTAACACTTTTTTTTTCGTAAAATAATATCCGGCATTACCCGACAATATCCCATCTAATCGTGTGATTGAAAGTCATAAACCGAGAACATTAACAGCTTTCTCGTGGGAAATGCTACATTATAGACGAAAATCGCTAATATTTTATTATACGTTTAAATAAAATTTCAATTTGATCGATAAACTATCTACAGATAAAAAAGATGTGGGAATTTATGATGATCCATATACAGTATATTCTATATTTAAGAAAAACTTAACTGATAATATGTTAATTTTTATAGATTATATTAATATTTATTACTATTAATATATTGAAAATAAATTATAAATTTTTTTACCTCTTGCATCCCCTTAAAACAATGCATTACATTTTTTAAATATCATATACAATATTGGACTCCCGTATAACGCGGGGGATACGTTCCGCGTTATACGAGACACGCATTATCAGACGATTTTATGCAAATTTAAACTTGTCTCCGAGTTCCAGCACTGATCGCGTATTGCTAACGAGATGTGCGGTAGTTTCGAATATGATTTTATTGTGTGCAGAGTGCTAATTAACTTGTTTTAAAGAAAGTTTATTTTAATAAACGAAAAAAAAAACAAAAACAGAATACAAGTAACTAAATTTTAAAAAAATATTATATGCAAGTAGATCCCGTATAACGCAGAATCCGAAATTGCGGATTTGTATAATCCGAATGAAAACTTATTAAAGTTGTCATGGAAACGAAGTAAAACATCGTTTGGTTTTTATTACAATCAAAAGTACATTTATATATTAGACTAAGTAATTATTATAATATTTTTCATGTGTTGATATCAGTTATAGTAATGGATAAGTAACGTTTAAAAAATTTTATATAGTAGACCCCGTATAACACGGAATCCGAAAACGCGGATTTATATAATCTGACGAAAAAGTTGTGAAAGTTGTCATAGAAACGAAGTAAACATCGTTTGGTTTTCATTACAATTAACGGATATTATAAGTAACGGGTAAGTAACGTTAAAAAAATTATCGTACGCGTTATAAGACAGTTTATAGCGTTATAAGAGTACTAGTCGGAATTTTTTCGTCGCGTTATAGGAGAGCGCGTTATACGGAAGTTTACTGTATTTATTTATATTCAAATGCATGATCTGAATAAAATTTTTATAATTTATAAGCAATCAAAACTACAATTCAACCATTTAAATCACGAACAACTTGTGATTTTATAAGCAAAAAAACGAGGACACTCATATTCCTGAAATATGGATACCAATTGCAGAGATATAAATATGTCTATGATATTTATAATTAATTAAGCAAAAGTTAGGTAAACTGTCATTAAATGGAAAATTTATCGAGATGCAGATCTTTAACAAAATTTTTAAATATCTGAAATATAGAATAGTCATGATTACTGATAAACTAAATATATCATCTGCTGTCCAGGTTGTACAGGTGTGCCAATACTGCATTTTCCAGTTTCTCCGATTGTATGAGGATTTGAACTAATATTATTCTATTTAGCATCAATTTTTATAGTTGCATAGTTATACATCTATAATACTACTGCTTTCGTTTAGAAATTGAGATCATTTTCTCGATATTGAGAGCATTTAAACAAAACATTCTCATTTTTATTTTTAGCCAGTCCCAAAATCATTTGTCACTGTGTTATAGGCCAGTATTAAGTTTTGAAACACCTTTGTAAAATTATGCAAATTTTCTTTCAACTTATAAGTCTCGTAACAGTAAAATATATTAATTCGGATGAACTTTTAAGGTATGAGATCAGTTTTTATAAATTTTAATAGGTTAATCTATTCTGGAAACAATTTTTAAGTACATTTATATGTTAGACTAAATAATTATTATAACATTTTTCATGTGTTGATATCAGTTATTAGCTTAAAAAATATTATGACAGCTAAAAAAGTTTATGAACTAATTGAGATTTTTAAGATATACGAATTATTATAATTTACAAAATTTAAAATATCTTTCGCTTTGGACGTGAAGGGTCCTAACTAACAAAATTTCAAAATTTGAGTTATGACCATTGATGGAGTGTAAAATGTCTAAATTTTACATTGGCTAAACATCCTAAGCCATTACTTGCACAATTAATACAGGTAACTAAATTTTTAAAAATATTATATACAACTAGACCCCGTATAACACTGACTCCGAAAATGCGGATTCGTATAATCCGACGGAAAAGTTGTTAAAGTTGTCATGGAAACGAAATAAACATCGTTTGGTTTTCATTACAATCAGCGTATATTATTAGTGACGTATAAAGAAATTTATCTTAAGCGTTATACGGAGCTGTTTATAGCGTTGTATGAATACTAGTCGCAATGTTTTCGTCGCTTTATAGGAGAGTATTATTAGTAACGTATAAAGAAATTTATCTTAAGCGTTATATGGAGCTGTTTATAGCGTTGTATGAATACTAGTCGCAATGTTTTCGTCGCTTTATAGGAGAGCGCTTATGCGGGAATTTACTGTATTTATTTATATTACAGTGCTTAGCTAACAGATAAATGCACAATCCGAATAAATTTTTTATAATATAATAATAAGTAGAAGTGATCCCTACGATTAATTGTACTGGAACACTCAAGTATTCCAAATTTGTTCCGGTGAAGCCAAATTCTAAAAATCACTTTGGTTCTCAGTGTTTTGCAAAAAGCCAAGAGACAAGTTAAAACATTTTTTATAAAATTAAAATGTTAATTTATTACAAAATTCAAAAAAACTTAAAACAACTAAAAATAACTATACATAAACATAAAATTATACTAAACAATTTTTCATATTCAAAATTCATTGCTTTTGTGATGCATTTCGATCTATAATTATTTTTTTTATAATAAATAGTAATAATTTGATATATAAGTAATGTTCTTTTTTAGTGAAGGAATGGCAATATTCAAGTTTTTTTGAAAGTCCTTTGGTAATTGTCAAATTTTAATTTGAAAAAGTTCCTGCACGAAAATCCTGCATATAACTGAAGAGGGCCTAATTATAGGTCGAAATGCATCTTAAAAGCGGTGAATTTTGAATATGAAAACTTGTTTAGTATAATTTTATGTTTATGTATAATTATTTTTAGTTGTTTTAAGTATTTTTGAATTTTGTAATCAATTAATATTTTAATTTTATAAAAAATGTTTTAACTTGTCTCCTTGCTTTTTGCAAAACACTTGAGAACCAAAGTGATTTTTAGAATTTGGCTTCACCGGAACAAATTTGGAATACTTGAGTGTTCCAGTACAATTAAAAATTTTTATAATTTATAAGCGATCAAAACCACTATTTCAAGAATCATTAAACATTCTGTAATGGCTCAGGTTGTTTAGCCAATGTAAAATTTAGACTTTTTACACTCCATCAATGGTTATAACTCAAATTTTGAAACTTTGTAGGTTAGGATACGTCCAAACCGACGATATCTTATATAGATCGATGTAGAGAAAGCAGTGAATTTTTTTATGGAAGCCTAAATTAATTAGCCTAATGAATTGATGTTATGCATTAAACTAAACACTTAAATGTTTTAATCACTCGATTGTGTTATTTATTTATTTTTTTTTCGATTTTAAACCTTTATGGGAACGATGCTCTGTCACACTTTCGTAAAATTCTTACGAAATTCGAGCTTATTTACTGTTTATGCAACTTCGTATCGTAATATATTGCTTACCACTTTTAACAAAAGCTTCATTGAAAAGTTGTCGGAATAAAACACGATAAATCCTCAAAGCAAAAATCAAAAATAATGCATTAAAGCTTAAAGCAAAAGTAAACAAATAAATTACAAATTTATGTATTTTATTTGTTGACATTTGAGATGTCGCATACCTTCGATAAGTATTTTATAAAATTAATCTTAATATTAATAAAACGTGTCTACTCGAAAGTTTAGAAAATAATCAAAAGTTTTGTTTAAACAAATCATTTTAATTGAATTTTATTTTAAAATATGAATAACCTATCAAATAATTATAACTTTTCCTAAAACAAACTTGAATATTTAATATCCAAATTTAATAATTTGATTAAAGTAGTTGTTTGCAGTATAGGTTCAATTAGGTTAAATAAATGAATCAATTAGAATAAAATGTCTTATTTTTTTATATAAAATTATACGAATTATAATTTTTTTTAAAATAATTTTTGGTTCTAATGAAAAGATTATAATGCATATTTTCATTAATTAAACAGAATTACAGAATTGATGACGATTAAACGGAATTACGGATATCTGTAGTTTATAAGAGATTGTATATTATCATTAATACGAGATAAATAATTATAATTATCCTGTTGAAAGAATTAATATAGCCTTTCATTAAGTATTTATTATAATAATTTAATGACAGATATCGAGTTCAAAGATTTTTTGAGATGATTTCAGTGATGTTTTTACAGTAATTTTTTTAAAGAGTTCTAAATCACCAACATCGTTTCTGAAAGGATTACAAAAAGCATCCTTGAAATTACACATTTTTCTTTTTTTTAAATTGTTAGGGAAAAAATTTCACTTTTTTAAAATTCCTATTCAAGAAACTATTGAATATTATATTGAATATATATGAACCAGTCATACCTCACCAAAATTCGCGACATAAGTCGAATGAGCTCTTTAAAAACGACTTAGACCACCTATAAATAACCTGTAGCGTCAGTAATAACATATTTAAGCTTCTAAATAATTCTATAAATTATTTTGCATATTTTAATCATTATTTTATTCATTTTTATGTGGTCAACGTACTCTTGTACGCAGCATAGAAAGTTGAACAAGAGTGAACTTCGTCATAAAGACGCAGCGTATACAGGAAGTGACATCATCAGCATCGACACACCGACGTATTTAAATCACGTTTTACGCCTGTGAGACCTAGCCTTTAATAGACTTTTATTTTTTCCTATTAACAAAAAAATTGATGTAAGTCGAGGTATGACTGTATCCAGTTGACTCTCGTGCCACGCGGGGGATATGTTCCGCGTTATAGGAAATCGCGTTATACGAGACATACATTATCAGACGAGTTTATGCAAATTTAAACTTGTCTCCGAGTTCCAGCACTGATCGCATATTGTTAATGAGGTGTGCATTAATTTCGAATATGATTTTATTGTGTGCAGAGTGTTAAATTGTTTTAAAGAAGGTTTCTTTTAATAAAAGAAAAACGAAAACAGAATACAGGTAGCTAAATTTAAAAAAAAAATATTATATACAAGTAAAATCCCGTATAACACGGACTCCGAAAACGCGGATTCCTATAACCCGACGAAAAAGTTGTGAAAGTTGTCATAGAAACGAAATAAACATCGTTTGGTTTTATAAGTTACGAGTAAGTAACATTAAAAAAGTTTATCCTTCGCTTTATACGGGACTGTAGTGTTATATGAGTACCGGTCGCAATTTTTTCGTCGCGGTATACGAATTCGTATTATAGGAGAGCGCGTTATACGGGACTTACTGTATTTTTTCAACCCCTAGGTTAGATTGTTAGATTATTAAGGCATCATAAATGCTCAAAAATCAAACGTTGTTTAAAAAAAACTAAACACATATTAAAATGTCGTCGAAGACGTAATAGAAACTCAAACTCAATCATTAAACGCGTAAAAATCAAAATATTTATAAATAAAATAAAATAATTGATCGGCACTCGACTCGCGAAATTGCACATTTTGTTGAAAATCATTAATTCAAAATTAGATATATTGGATTTCATCCAAATCCATTATCATCATAATTAAATCAAAATCATCATAGTTATTGATTGATAATTTGGTTAATTATAGACCAAATCGTTATATCAAGAGTAAATTTATCTTCGAATTCTCTAAAACCATTTTGTGTCGACGTAAATTGCATATAACACTAATTGTTATATTGTTATTTAAATAGTTTTAACGCCGAATTTCTAGCGAAAGTTAGGATTTCAATTATTTCCTTGGAGCACACGAATTAAAACCAACAAATCACGATCATCGTTTCGGTTTAAATAGAAAGAATGTTGTTTCAGATGCTTAAAATATGCAACATTCTAAACTAAAATTCGTTATGGCGAACGGTTTCACAATTTAAGGCACACGGTATATCATTAAAACTAAAAAAGAAAAAAAAAACTACCGAGTACATTCAGTAAAATCATTATTAAAGCATTAACCACGGTGTTAAATGCTTAAAATATGCAACATTCTAAACTAAAATTCGTTATGGCGAATGGTTTCACAATTTAAGGCACACGGTATATCGTTAAAACTAAAAAAGAAAAAAAAACTACCGAGTACATTCAGTAAAATCATTATTAAAGCATTAACCACGGTGTTTGATCTCATCCAAATTCATTACCAAGCAATAATTAAGCTAAAATTATTAGTGTGTCACACGGAATGTTACGACCTCATCCAAAATAATTACTAGGCCATCACACACTTATTTACTATGTAAATTTATTAATAATAACGGATTGCGTAGTTTATTAATTCGATCGAGTTTTAAAACTTTTTTTAATAATAATAATAGATAAATTAAGATGCGATTTTATTTATTAAAATATTTCTTTGGAGGCAGAGAAATTGTTTATGGTCGAGAGTGGAAAGAATCAAGCTGCTGCACAGGAATGAGATATTGAGGGTTTTGTTGATGGGGGCGCCAATCGAGGCCCCGAACACTCAATCAACTCTTCCTTTGTAATCGTGCTCTCATACGAAGATGACACTGAGGTAATAAAGACTTTTTTCCCTCTCTTTCGATCTTCGTTGTCATCGTTACATAGCTGCTTTGATTGATTGATTTGAGATCTTCTGTCTATTCTATTATAGTTAGACCTGATAGGTGACGAGGCTAGTTGCGACGCTTAACTCTCTCTCTCTTTCTCTCTATTTCTTTCCTCTAAAGTTATTTGTCTAATATTTTATGATGGATGACAAAAGAAACTACTTTTTAAACTCGTTAAATATTTAATCCCCGTAAGCGTTAAAAATATTAGTTTAAAAGTTTTACGCACGTTACATATTTAAGTTTAAAGAGGGAAGAGGATCTTTGTTTGTTTCTTTCCAAAAAAAAGAAAGAAAAAAAAAGAGTCGTCTACCTCCTCGATAGTAATATATAATGCATAATGAACTTTTGTGTAATATGTAGATCATTGCACTAAATCATCAAGGTTTGACGATTGACACTGTTTGTTAATCCTTCCGGGTAATATAAATGAGATGGACGAACAGTAATATCGTTGTTTGTTTGTATAGTAGCATCCGTTCGTCTTTTTTTTTCATGCCAGTTTTTAAAGTAACTCAATACTACCAGCTCATTATTTGATGCACCGCTAACAAGCGTCACTTTATGGATATGCCTAGCCAAATTTTCGCTAATTAATATCTTCTTAAAAACTCCCTTAAATATATATCCGCTCTGCGAATATTTACTATATTCTAACAGTTAAAAAAACGTTTTATGTAGTAAAAAAATATTCTTAATCGGTTTTTGGGCTATTCGCATGCGAGAATCGAACAAAAATTTTATCTTTTTAAGTGTAAAAATAAGGAGGAATGGGAACTGTTACATTACATTAAAGGCAGTGAATGTGTAAAAATATATTTACAAAACCTGCAGCGACGTATAGGTGAACGGTTAGGAGAGTTGAATTTGCAAAGGCAGTAGTGGTCTAGTTAAGGAATCAGTAAGTTGGCGCCGCTGACTGCCCAAGAGACAGCACCATGCGCCTCTCTGTCTCCATCTGAACCCCAGTGGAGTAACCACTCTTGTTTAGTTCCTACCATTCCGTCATTTGATTGGGAGAGACACCCATTTAGGATCGCCTTATCCCGTATAATCTCGTTTCTGCGACGGAATTTTAGTGCACAACGTCTTGTTAGTACCGATGCAGTCTGTCTTTCTCAATTTCTAACACACCTACGACAAAACAACGGAAGAAATAATAGAATAAAATTAGCCCAATTCCAAATATGACTTTAGAGAGAGAGAAAGAGGATTTTTAAAACCCGTTATATCATCTTTTCAAATTCCTGCATTAAGTGAGAAGTTTTTTGATTAAGACGACCGCACTCTTCTGCAAGTTAAAAAGGAAACAGAAAAAGAAAATTTCTTAGATAAAAAAAAAAAAATTTAACAATCAGCAACAAGACTTGTTTTACATTCACGAATTTATTTATTTTTTTGTTATTACCAAACAACAAATAATGAAATTTTATTAGAAAGAAATCAAATTTTTCAAATAATAATACGAATTCATTATTTAACTGTAGGGAATCTTTTCTTATTTATTACGTCTTTCATATTTGAAAGCCAGGGAGTGAAATACCTAGATTAGTAATATTTTTTGGCAAATCTCCAACGGTGGGCTATACATTGAACTATAAGTTTTTTTGTGCATCTAAGTACGTATGTATAGCAGAATACAGTAATTTCCATGATTCTAGAAACGTCAGACTTAATGCTCTTTTTTTTCCTTCTTCTTCTTCTTCTTGCTTTTCCTCTTGTATCAACTAAATATCAAATTTATGCATCAACGCTTTATGTTCTCTCCTCTCTGAGGAGTAAATAATTGAGAGTCTGTACTTTATTTTTTTGTTTACATTAAGATTTTTATTTATTTTCGAATTATTTTCCTCGGTTGTATTAATAATGTACTTCTTAGTACCAGATGCTAGTAATGTATGTTCACCTACTTTAAAATGATTATTATTACTTTAATCTATCTCGATACCGAATCGATAAAAATAATAATTAATTCTCTAAGATGTTTTCTTAACTCGAAAAAGTAGTTACGCTTTCCGAAAGCATCACCTGGAGAAGTAGAATAAACGTTTAAAATGGTGGCTAAAAAGACAATCGTTGACGAAATACAAACATCAGCAGTAAAAAAAGGAATGTTACAGATCTATCTATCTATATATATAAACGGCAAGAAGTGCTTGTGGATCTTGATCTGCATTTGAATTCTACAGTAACCTCCTATTTGTCTATATTACAGGCAGACAAGAGTTCTGCCCCCTTTCCCCCTGAAGACCTTATTGGACGTGGGTGGGGGTGCTGGATACGTATTCATATCCGTGCTTGGCCGACAGACATTTGTCTCTATTGTTCCATCATCAGGGAGAGATCCCTACCCGCCGCGGGCACAGAGACTCTATGTTTTGTCCCCTGTTTCTATTCCCCCCGGTGCTTCGAACGAAATGAGATCCCGACTGATAGGGGTGGCCGAGGTTGTCAAGAATAGATGATAAGTTACTGGCCAAGAAGGGATACTACGTCATATTCAGTGGGCGAACTAAAGAAATCGCAAAAATATATATAAAAAAAAAAGTTTACCTAAGAGAAACTGTTGGACAATGCAAAATTATAACATCTACTTTTCGTAATTACTAGTCGCAGTCGAGTTTAAAGAAAAATAAGAGAGCTGTTTTTAATATTTGGATTTTTCTTATCAATCTGAGTCGCGTGTTTGTTTATTTAGAGCCATAGAAAAGAATAAATTGCCATGTTTTATTAGGGAGTCTTTTGGTGAATTCGATAGATATTTTATTACTTAAATAACTCGATTTAGATTCAGAATGATATTTAGCCTATATAGAAAGGAACGATTTGGTTCGAAAACAGACGTAACCATCAATTGGTGCACACGCCACGCGTGATATTATCAAAGTCACGTCCACGTTATCCATAGAATCAAAAAGATATTTTTTGGAGACTTTCCAGACATCAGAATCATTGTGCGCAAACACGAAACACATATTTGTAAATATTTGGCATTGTGCGAAATTCCTGGCATGTCTCCAAGTATGTGTCGCATTTTGGATTCGTCCACAGTTACCATAGTAACATTTGAAACCCTCATTAAACCATCGAGACACTTAAATGAAACAACTCATTAAGCGAGCTAATCTTTAATCTTGATGTATCAATGTCAGTGAAAACGTCCGGACATCGCCATTTTTCCTCGGTAATGATTTAGATTAGTCATCGGTATATTTAACTCGCACAAAGTAGTCAAGATTTGCTTTAGGAAACTAATTGCCCAAAATGCAAGATTTTGCCTTTTCTACCTGAACTACAAATTCAACTCTGCATCATCCGCACTTCTTTATCTTCTCCGACGACAAACTATGAAAATCGTCCCTCCGTCTCTTTAACAAGATAAATGTGATTGATGAACAGATCGTAAAATTTCGAAAACTTGATAACATTCCTCATTTGTTGGTGTTATAACTGTCCTAAGGAGTTGAGTGGAAGATTTGTGAGATATCTGCCTCCATGTGGCACGCAGCCTCATGTTTTTTTTTTTTGTTTTTTTACTCACCTACAGACATATTGAAATTAATTATAGAAATCGAATAAAAATTCGATTCGCCATTAATACTTAATTAAATTTTTATTGTTTTTTTTATTAAACAGGACCAACTCTTTAACTGTAAAATTATCAGAAGAGTTCGATTTAATCCATTAATACTTAATTAAATTTTCATTGTTTTTTTTTTTTTTATTAAACAGGACCAACTCTTTAACTGTAAAATTATCAGAAGAGTTCGATTTAAACTGCGACAAAAAAAGAGGAAAAAAAAAAGTAAAGGAAGAAAGAGATTGTCGCTACCATATTCCCACATCGATAGCATAAGATTGCTTCGATATATGCGCGTTTCGATAGCTCTATCAATCAATTGGCCCGTGGCTTTATATTTAGGTGCCGTGTATAAAGAAAAGCTCTAGTTTTGTTTATACGCAGAGAGTTTCCGACTGTTTGATTGGATTCCCAGTCGGAGAAGAGTGAATTCTTTTGGGACCTCAACCATCACTCTCTGTCAGTCTGTTTTGTGTAAGTGTTGACGTATCATATACCAAGTACCAGAAGACGAGGAAAGAAACTAACCAGGTGACTATAAGATCTCACCTTCATTGTCTGCCACGAAATATATAAGAGCGAGCATAAAGAAAAAACACACGCACACTACCATATGTGTCATAGTTCATTGAATTTTATTGACCTATCGCAATAGATGTATGCAAGAAAGGAAGACCAATACGTCTTTTGTCGTAAACTGCCATTTTATTGACCAGATGAAACTTTATGGGACATACTATGGGCCTGGCTGCAATTACACTCTACTGTTTCTTATTTAACTGATAGCGGAGATGGAATTTGGAGGATTTTGGTCAAACAACAAAAATTTTTTGATTCTTAAATTACTAATAAAACTTTATGTCTTCAATAAATTTATTAAAAAGTTCTTATTTTTTTTTTTTTTAATACAAAGCGAGCTTTCGAGCAGAACCAAACACAAAAATAATAATCTTTGGAGGATCAAGAGAACACCTTTTGTAAAAGACAATTAATTAGGAAGAGAAAAGAAAAAAATTGCGAACAATCGTCGAGTTTATAATTTAAATGACAAGATTTTAAGGCTGCATACAAATGCAAAAGTAAACAGACGGATTGAAACAGTAAGATTACTCAATCCTTCTTGAGCGGAACGTCTCTTCTTACCAGAGATCCACAATTCATTTAAATGATTCGATAAGGTGGCATAAATTTTTGTCACGTCGAGCTATTAATTACTATCTTTGTGTGTCCCGGAGAGCGAACAAGCCCTTCGGTTTTGTTTCTCCCAATAGGGGGAAACAAAAGGGGTTAAAAATCCCTAACAAATCCGATTAGGCTAAATTACGGCTGTTTCTGCGACAAGCCAATTTGGTGTAGCCTCGTATCAGTAATGAATTGAGACGATGTACTTTCTATCAGGTGTATTATTACTATCCTTGTTGGACATTAAAATTAAACACACCACAGTTGTTATTAAGCTAGATCTGCTTGTATTGTTGACTCTATATGTTGTGTTCGTGCGTGTTTTTTTTCCCTCTTCCTTCTCTCTCTTTTACGTTTCCCCTTTTCTACTTTCGCTCTCACACATCTCTTTCTGCCAACCTTAATCAAGCTGAGAGCGTCATTTTAGTTAATTACTTTGTAAGCGACACGCTTCTGCCTTCTTCAACAGCTTTTGCGCTTGTACTTATGCATTTATGTCACCGCAATTCCTGTATTATTCGACGTAATTGGACCAAACCCGTTTCGGTAACTTTTAATGTGTTGCGTTTATGTAATTTCATTAGGTTTTCGGGATCTGGTTTATGCAATTGTCGAATTTTTCGTTTAAAAATACGTTCCTTACACACAACTCCCACTACCAAAAACCGGACGGTAATCGCGGGATTTAAACGCGATCACGTTTTGGAAACGTGGATGGTAGGAGTGTATATTCCTCTGCGGACACTTTTGTCATTTTCCGATCAAAACTTCATCAGAAACAAACGTGTGGCACTCTCTCGGTTCGTGACATTTGCTGTAGAATCTAATTGTTATTAAGGGTGGCTAATACTTTACACAAAAACATTTAATAGGGGAAGACATGTTCAGTCGGACGCGCTTTTTATTAAATCAACGTGTTAGTGTTCGTCCACTTAGTAACAATGCCATAGTTTAATTAGTTGCCCGGAGTGAAGGGAGGACGTGTGCTTATATGTGTGTGTGTCATGCAGTCTCTCTTCATCACTCTTCTGATCACTGTAATTCCAACATCGCCGCTTGAAATAATCAGAATTTATTTATTACACTTCTGACTTTCCCGTTCAATAAAAATAATAAAATAAAAATTGTCTCCATAAATTTAAAACTCGGTCTAAGGTGTTATTCGTACCTTGAATCGATCGGATGATTATATTTTACAGTAATGCCTGCAGTGCAAACAAGGTCACTCGACTGGGATGCTGAGGATATGGATAAAAATGTACTCCGGCGACAACTCTCGTCAGATAATACAACTTAGGTAATTTCTTACAGTCTCTGGTGTTCTGTGGTTTAATTGTGTGGGGACTCAGTCTAGCCTAATTGGTTCAGGCAGGTGTAATTGAGTAGCCTCTTTAATTATCTAGTCTCCTTCTCTCCGATTTTCTACTCTCTCTCTCTCTCTCTCTCTCTCCAGTATCTTTTCTTATTTAATTCCATCATTTTTTTACACTGTCCTAGTCTCCTTTTTTTATTTTTTTACTGGCGTCATGGAAAGAAGTGGTCAAGTAACTAACCTCCGACTTAAAAAGTGCATTTCTTTAGCGTTAAGAAGCGGTTTAAACGCGCATCGTTTCAAAAATGTCGTAATAAAACAAGAGACAAGTTTATTAAAGACTTGACTCTTTTTTTTTTCTTTCTTTCTTTCTTTCGATGGCAAATTGTCCAAACAATTCAAACATTAATTGAGATTTTTATTAAACAACAGCAGAGGGGAGATATTGAGGGAATTTTATCGGTAAATCGTGTAAGTTTGTTACCATCCATGACTTGTAAAACACATCGAAACGTCCCTGGCTAGTCTTTTTGTGAAACAACAAATTGGGAACTACTTTAAACGAACAGTTCAAACAAGAAAAATATCAGCCTGGAGCTGACGACGATTGCCGCCAAGAGTCTTGCGGTGACGTTAATCCTCGTTTTGATTTGTCATCCACCTATTGGTCGCCTTCCATACTGTCCCCCCAGGACTCGCATATGACAAGTCTTTTAACTCGATACTCTACACGGGCCAATTTTGTTCGGTAGTTTACTTTTAGCACAGCATCTCGCGAACAAAGCTGAATTACTCTCTCTCTCTCTCTTATTCTCTCAACTTCTTGGCAAGTTTTTAAAAAAGATAAAAAGATTAATAAGATTTCCGACTTTTAATCATTAATTATCATCAACGCGAGACAATTTATATTGTATAATTAATATATTTATAACTTATATACAGTTTTCTGTGTGGTTGTTGCCTTCGGTAACACAAATGTGATTGAAGTTTATAAGCCAGAAAGAACATTGATGAGAAACAAGGATTATATGAGGCAAGGAAAAATCCTAGTCTTGCTTCCAAGTCATTATTGCGCAAACACCTGTCTCGATAGAAAATGAAAAAGGTGAAGAGACGAAATTGATTGAAGTTATTGATCAACTTCTGTCGGTTTTTCTGATTGCAAATTCTCCTTTCTTCACTCTTATTTTTCCTTTAACGTATACACACGTCGGTTCAGAAATACTTTAACTTGTAACCTTATATTAAGTTAACCTCACATTAAGGCGCGAAATAATAATTCGCAACCGAATAAGCGGATTGTTTTTTTTTAGAAAAGTGCAGGAATTTTATCAAAGAAAAAAAAATAATAAAGCTAAAAAAAATGGTTTTTTTGGCTATCTACAGACGATAATCTTATCTGTTTTACGCTAAAATGATTCGTAATTGTACAATTGTAAAGTGGAAGTTAAAGTTTATATAAACTGTGACAAATTACAAGTGATGCGCAACCGGACATCTGCACTTAAGTGGAAAGATAACTTTAACATTGTTATTGACTTGTACTCTCCTGTAGATCGAATAGGTAATCAGTTTTGGCGATAAAGGCGAACTAGAACAACTGCAGAAATAAAGCCAAGAGTTGGAGCAACTTAGAATGTAAGCGTTTAGAGTAAAACCCAACGGTCCCGACCGTCTCTTAACTCACGAAATAGTTGGGAATCGATTGATTAGTTGATAGTGCCAAGCCGAACCCTCCTGGCGACAAGACTCGAGGTAGGACATCTAAACGAAGTCGAGGAAGTTATTTGTCATGTGACATTAGTCGGACAGGCACGTGACACTACTGTAGACTGGGATCTGTTTGGTCGACGTGCTCAGAAACGTCTTCGATGCACCGTGCAAAGGATGAAGACACTGTCTTGATCCACCTTCAAATTCCTTTTCCGACTCTAGAAAATTAAGTTCTTACCACGGTCATTACAACGGTCACACACGCTCAACTATCGCTCTTTTTCTTTCTGATGAACTTTCTTTGGCTGTTCTTTTTTATCTTTTCATAAGTGAAAAAGTGGAAAGTGTATAAAGTTAATAAAATATTTCATTAAATGAATGAATAGGGATGTGTAGGTAAGAATTACAAGTCGGGCTTTAAAAATAATATTGGTGAGTGGATGTCTTGCTTGATATCATCACCGATTGCCCAATACGTTTAATCCACTTAATACTGTATCCAGTCATCCGGCAACTTCGCATCACTTCCTACCGTGAGTGAACTTAACTAACGCTATCGGTAATTGCTATTCCGGAATGAATCAGTACAGTAACTAGACATCCCCGAGCGGGTTCCGGTCTTTCCGACTCCCAGAAGTGAGGAGTTCATGAGGCAGAAGGAAAACATAGATTTTCTGAGCACCCAAATGGCAACGCTAATCAGAGTTTATTGTAGTTGGAGCTAGAGGAAAGACGCTCATATATTCATGGTGAGTTTGGAGTCGAATGCATTCATAAGGTTGATGCATTTGTCCGGGTTGTCTCCGCCCCTACTGGAATGGTGCGGGGGAGACGACTCTGCAGTTTGCATTCGGACAATTGTGATGTAAATGCCGGTTTGGGGATGGGGAGTGCGACAAGTAAAAGTGACAAGTAGTATAGCATCCATCAGTCATGTGGTGGCCATTAGCATGCGGGACGGTGTTACTATGAATAGGTCTTTCCACCGACAGCGCTGCTGTCTGTTTGTCGCCTGTGCAACTGCTTGGAGGTTTTTTCTTCGTTACACACGTTCTCTCGCACAGTCTCTACGACGTTCTTGTTTGAGATCCCCCCCGTTCCTTTTAAGTGAATTTGAAATGTCAGTCTCGCTACTCCGCCCTCCCCAACTGTAACTGTGCCACAAAAGACCACTTCAGTTCGCTCTTTTCTGACTGGTTGACGGTCTGCACATCAGAACGTTTGCCTTTCTAAGAAACACTCTACTCGCTTTAATTTTCTCTGATTTGTTTATACTTTACAAATTGCTGCTAGATTATTATTATGGCTGACGTTTTCCATCATTTCCGTTCTTCTTAGATAATCGGAGTAATGGTCTCTTTTGTTGACATAAACAAAGTCTCCTTAATATCGTATATTGGCTGCACAATTGTATGAGCTACGCGCCACTGAAGTAATTATCGTAATGTATATATGTATGAAGCACAGTTTTTATTTCGACCCAGAATATCCATTAATCACATCTATCGAGCATTTTATTCTTTTATGTCTGTAGAATATTTAAATTGAAATTTCCACAGAACACTTTCCATTTAGACTCTGCAGTGTACAGGAGATGTCGACCCTTAAGGCGCTACTCAAATTTTCGCTTTTTTTCTCCCCTCTTCCTCTCTCTCTCTCTTTAAATAGCCAAGAAAACTTTGATTAAAAGGTGTATAACCCGATCGGATTCTCATCCTTATACGTAGTACATTCGATCAGTATGCTCGGTACACTTATTTCAGGATGATTGAGGTCTTTAGTGCTCTCCTAAACTCGTTCATTAGCTGAAAGCCTCTCTTTTCCAAGTGATTAAAAGACGAAATTTCTGTTTTCCCCTAGTCAAATAGAATGGTAGAAAATTTAAAATATTCATTAAGGATCAATAAAGACGTGTAAAAAGTCAAATGAGAGTTAGCAGCGGTGTTACTGTTTTTATTTAGACTCATCTTTCAGAGATGTAACGAAGCAGATAACTGCTCTCTCTCGCTAACGCTTCTCTATTCTCCCGCTCTCGACTCAAATCAGGGGGTTTTTAATTATAATTTGCAAGCATAATTTGGAAAAACTTGTTACACCAGGCGATAATAAAGCTTTAGCGTTGTAATGGAAACAATAATAAATAACTATTATTTCATTAGGGAGACTTTTATGAAGAGAAAATGACCTATTTCATCTTTTCTTCCTACTTAATTAACACATAACTTCGCTAGCAATGTGTTGCTCTATCAAACACAATGGCAAATTAGGGGTAAGAGAAATGAGTAACTCTGACGAAAGATTTGTGGTTGCTACTGCCACAATATGGGCATAGAGCCAGAAAACTTCTATTAAACAGATGTGACGTCTTGACCCACTGTTCCTGACATTGCGACAAGTGTTGCTGTTTTAACTGATACATCATCGTGCAATCTAGCTACCATCGCTGACCTTTGACATTTTCAAATTTAACTATTTTATCTCTCGCCTACTACACATCCAAACATTTTACTAGCTATTAAATAATCTTAATTTGGTATATTTTGTAGATAAAAGTAAAAGATTCTGTACTCTTCCCTGTTTTTTTTTCTGATGATATATTATTTATTGCATTATCCCGCGTGATTTAACCTAAGAATCAAAGAAAGAGGATCACATTAACTCCAGTTAATCCGATCCTCTTTCATCACATAGACGTGCCGATAATTTTTTTTATCCTCAAGTTATCTTCGATCCGAATGTTATACAGAAAATAAGGATGAAGAATTTAAAGATAACATAGTTTCATCCGAACAGATCTCTCGGCACATAAATTTTAAATAAAAAAATATTTTATTTAAATGGACAAAATTGTACGTCATAGGTGTATATAATTTCCAAATAGAATTAAGTGCATATCAGTCCATAGTGTCAGCATTAGTAAAGCTAGCATGACAAGAATTTACAACCAGAGACTAAGGGTCTGTTGACATTGCTGTTACGTCGAGTGGGTCCTGTGAATTTACGACTACAAACCTCCATTACTCGGTTCCTCCAACGGTTATTATTTATCTAGTTACAGTCGTGTATTTATCAGAAGTGGGTAACTTCATCCATAGACTGCATTGATGATCACATACAAAGACTATTCGAGAAAATCCGTTGATGAGAAGCTTCTGTCATTGCTGTAGCAATAAAAGACGGTAAATATATTTATGACACGACTATGTCGTACAAACTCAAAAATCTATTTGACACTTAAACACAATTTGGGTAATTGGTCATTCGGAGTATGTTCTCCACGAATATATATATATTTTTTGGACAAGTAAAGGTAGAGCTGTTCTTTTTATGTACACATATATCATTATATCATTGGACATTGGTTCGGGCTGATCTGTGATTGTCTTAACTTAGGTAATTTCTGCAGTCAAGAGGAAACGGTTGTTATTTATGACCAATTCCGTGATCCCGAAAGGACTCTCCAATCACTTCTGACGATTGATTCCTCGTAAATAGCAACAAATAAGAGGAGATTTAACTTTAACGGTTTTCATTGGAAATTTCCACTCGACTTTTATATCCCACAAGTCCAAATTTAAATTCTTGTTTGCTAAATTTGTAATTTGGAAGAAGAAAGAGAGAGATGAGGAAAGAAAAAAAAAAAAGAGTTATTGGATGAGAGTAATGGATAACTTAACCTCGATATTTTCTGTTTGTTAAGGAAAGATTAATCCGATAGGAATGCGATTAGAGAATAGTCGTTTCGCTTTTAAAATTAAAGGAAGAAAAGGGAAAAGTTATATCCGGCGCAAGAATACCAACAGCTGATGATTGATTGCATAGAGAATTATACAAGAAACTCCATAAGTGTCACTAAAAATTTGCTGCAATTAGGCATAAAGTGAAAAAAAAGAGAGAAAAACCGCTAAAAATTCCTTTCTCTTTTGACGATGACGAATTGGCGTTAATAGCTCGCTGTCTTTCATTATTTCTTCTTTAGGGGATGCCCAAGTTCTTGCAGTGAGTTGTCTCGTTCCATTACCTTCTTTTGATTAACGATCAGAACACGCTCGGTTGGATTCAGTTCTTAAGGTGTACCGCAACGACTTTGGATAACTGAACAAATTAATAGGCGACATCAGAAGATCAAGAGGATTCAAAACGATTTTTTTTCTCTCCCTCCCTCACTTCCGGTACCGATCACTATTTAGAATTGAACGGTAGCATTTTTACCGGTTTTTCTCACATATTTCTTTTTTTTTATTATTATAATTCTTTTTTTTTTTCTCTAACTGTACTACCCCCGCAGACCGAAATTAAAATGTAGACAAAGGTTTGCTAGCCCCCCAGTTAGCCTTGCATACAGAAAGATAAAACACATTAGGAAAGTTTTATGTTCTTGACAACGGAGCAGACGTGCCTGTAAAACGAATGATTTATGGACAGACATAAAAGCTCGGGCTACCTGCTGGCTTGGGTGAAAGGTTTTCTCTTCTCGTGCCCCCCTTTTGTTTCACCCCTCTCTGCCGACGAATTCCCACACACGCTTTCTTGCGAGTCAAGATCGTAATCTAATAAAAAGCCTTTCACGGTAAATGTGTTTCTCTGCCTCGGCGCAATTAATTGTACGTAATTCGATTGCAGAGAAGAGAAAGCTATATCGTTCGACTTCTAGGCTAGAGTCTCATCATCTAACTTTGCCTATGAAAAATGGCTCTTTCAGTCGGCCCGGCTTCCTGCTGAGAGAAGGACGATACTCCAACCCCCGACTTTTCCTTTTCTAGTTATAAAACGAAAAGCCAGCCTCGCTGATTTGTCGAATTTAAAATCACTAGACTCCTACAGTTAACATCAATCGCGTTTGTTGCGATAAACGATTCCACTTCTCGCGGCTTTTTTTTTTGCCCCCCACACACATTGGTAAATATAATAATCTCCGCTTAGGTGTCTTCTCTGTCTGACTGTAATGATGTGCAGGTTGGCTGGAGATGCTGGAGACAGAACAATGGGATTGTCAAGTATGTAATGAAAACAAGTCTTGAAGGCGTGCGGTGTTAAAGACAAAGATATTTTTAACGGTCTGTCGCTTTGCACTCTTGCATAGAATGGAAATTACTCAATGGAGGTGTAAGAAAACTGTCAACGTTTAGAGTATGTGGATTTTGCTGCTGCTTCTTTTTTTTTTCCACCGTTGTTGTTTTTAGCTCGCCTGCAGTTTTACAACGGTCTATAGTTACACAGACACGTGTTTGGGTTAATGATGTTAACCTAGGCTATTGTTTAAGTTTTTATGTTCTTTCCTCTTTCTCTGTAGATCCTATCCGATTCATTTGTATGTAACTCGTTTCTTCTTTCGCTAAAGATATAACAAATTGAATTGTCTAATTTGATTTTATCGCCTTTGTTTATAAAAAAAAAACACAGGCATTTTAAACGTCTGGTGGGATTTTACTTTCATTTAAATTCTTTCTGTGTTTTAACTAATATTTTCGACAGTGTCAAACACAAGTTGCGGCCCTATTAATCAAAAAAAAAAGAAATGTTGCTAATTAGCGTATTAGTTTATAAGTTAGTTTTCCTTTTTTTTATCTTTTTTTAAGATGCTAGGTGCTTATAGATGAAGCATTCCTTTGTTGTAAATAGGGAAAGTCTAGATAAGAACGGTTCTGTTGCAGCTGCTAAGATACGCTCCAACACACCATACACTTGGGAATTGGAGCAACTCCGATCTGGTTTGGAAATTTAGCTTCGGTTATTGTTTTCTAACTTGTTCCGTTCAAGCATCATTTAGCTTCCTGTACGGCACATTAAGCTCGCTCGCAGAAACTCTTCAGTAGAATGTCCCTTAAGCTTGCAAGCGTCACGAAAAGCAACGTGACGTGACGCTAAGACTGCCCCGTTTTTAATTTGTTCAACTTCAAGAAACGGAAGAGAATAATTAAGTCAATCTCTTTGCTATTGTTTGTTCCTGTAAAGGCGCTCAAGCATTATTTTATTTTAAGTTTTGCAAACTTCTTGAGAAAGATAAGAGAGATATTTTGATAAAATTTAATCGCATTGTGCATTTTACCGTGCAATTTTCTGAATTGTATTTTTAAATATTATTTTTAATTGGATACGTACTACCGAATTTTTGCGGAAATTTTTTTAAAAAAGAGAAAAAACGAATACCGACCCAACTGTGGGATGTTGAATATCTCTTCATTTATTAAAAAGAAATAAAAAAACAATGTTTTCGGTTTTGTTTCCTCCAATTTTAATAGATTTTTTTACAGCCTTTCTACGTATTATAATGTTATTTTATTTTTCTCTTTTCTAAAGATAAAGTTGCGAGTTACAAATGTCGACTTATTGATCACACTTAATAAAGTTTGTGCTCTTTTTCTCTCTGTTTTTTTTTGCAGTCGAATTGGAAATCATGCCAGAAGATACGGAAGCAGATCACACGGAGAACGGTGGGGCGAATTCCAGGGTCTCTTCGTCTCCTTCCTCCCCAGTAACGCCGACAAGCCCCGAAATAGAAGTGACCGACTCATCTCCCCTCCCCTCGGTGAAGAACGGGTGTCCGGAAGTTACAAACGGACACGTGGCGAAAACGGAAACGACGAGGAGTCATGTGACTAACGGTGTGAAAGCGGAAGCGGACAAGATCCGAGAGTACATGGAGAGGACCGACACGGTGGTCATCTTCCCCGAGCCAGCTCCACCAGGGGGAGCCACGACTTCCGGTAAGTCAGTTGTGTCGTCCATCGATGCGAGACACCCCTCCATCTGAATCATGCGTCAGTAGAGCGTGATGTTTCTTCGGTGGTTTCTGTGGCTGGATTGCTACAAAACCGACTCTTTTATTTTATGTGCCATTCTATTTGTTCTACTTCTTCACTGTTCTCTTCTCCAAAATCTAATATTTTACTTTCCACAAAAACAAATTAGTATATCTATACGAATTTATCCCGTCGAAACAGTTTACCACATCACGGAATATTCGATATACATAATACAAGCGATGTGTGGGAGGAAAAAGAAAAACGACCCCCCTAAAATACCCAAGTAGTGGTTTGTAATAACACGGACACGTGATATCCCACGGGGTTGGGAGTTATGTTTTGGTAGGACATTTAAAACAACAGCCACGTCTGACCTAAGGCTTGTATGCGCATCTATGGCGTTATGAAAGAGAAGACTGCTAAAGATATCATCTGGCTAAATCGGGTGAAGTCGACCATACCTTAGTCTTTAATGTCTAGATAGATAGACTGTTGGATAGCAGTTTATATGGTTACGGATAGAAGCAAGGTCTGACCAAATGGATCTCGTATTGCATTGAACAGATGACTTAATCCCTATCTCACATGCTGGCCTACGTGCCAATAGTGAGAAGACGGCGCCAGCAATTGTTGGCCCGCCAGAATCGACGCCGCTGGGGCGCTTCGCTAAAGCAACTGCAACCATCCACCCATACTATAGTCTCTGGATCGAGTAGAGAATCTAAATGACGTGAAACAATTCCATTTATGACCTCCAACGGTTATAAATAAATATGTCCTGTTTTACACATGCACTTCTGTTTACACTATATGTAATACGTCGGATTGCGTGCCACTCTAGGGGGGAGGGTGGACGTCCATACCCTCGATTGTTAACAATAATGCTTCGTTACGATTTGCGGCTCGAAAAAACCATTTCGTTGATGAGAATCTTAACCTAATTCGTCAGTCGAGTGGTTAAAACTTCTTAAAAGAATCTCCCAAACTTTAATGGTGGCGTATCTTATGAATTTTAGAATTCTCCCCAAACTTTCTCTCTCTCTCTCTACTGTCTTACTCTCCATCCTCCCCCCTATTAACTTTCGACTTTTACTAGATATGCAAATATGGCATTCGGCCAAACAGGAACTCGTTTTGCACATTAAAAAAGAAATTTAAGACCGCCTACAACTCGAATATCCGTTATTTTAATTATTATAAAGACGAGATCTATTCGTATTTGCAAATTATAGCTTCTTTTCGGTTATCGAATTCTCTGGCACAATAAAAATCTTAAGTTTATTGCTAACGACAAATTGCAGTTTCTTAAATTAACTTCATTCTTCAAATCGACGTTTCTTCCTACGTCTGTGTAGAAAGAGAAAGAGAGAGAGAGTAGCTTTTAGTCAACTTCTAGACACTATAAGGATAGGATTAATTGAAGATGATTGCAATATTATACACGATGTCATCGTAAACCATCGTGTTTATGGCTGTCACTTGCTACGTTGTTTGCCGTAACAGATGATAACGTTAAGACTCTTATAATCTTGTTGTTCTAAATGGTATTTTATCTGAAATTTATAGTTGTCGACAAACTGGTAGTTTCTTAATAAGATGTCGCTCCAAAGATTTGACTTGGCATATAAACTAATAGAAAGAGCGTTACGCTCCTCCTCCACTTATAAATGAATATTAATGGTTATTATTTCTTCTTTAAGCTTACTATTTTAAGTTTTTTTTTTTTAATTTATATATATTTTTCCGACTATATTTAAGAACAGAATTTCTCTATATAAGCGAATGCGCTACAGCGGCTCCGTAATTAGAAAATTTTCAGATTTTCTTTTAAGCTAATTTCTAACAAGCAAGCGATATTATCTTTTACTTAATGTAATCAAGAGATAAGATAATTCATTCAGAAATTATTTTTCTTGGATGATACGCTTATACATTTATTGGATAATTGAATGAAGGATTTTTTTTTCAGACTCCGTTCATGTTATATAAAAAATCCTACAATCCTGTTGACTTTCTAGTAATGATTGATTATATTCGCATCTCTCTGCTCTTCTAAAGATAAACTACCTTCATCAATTTAAAGCGGAATTATGACTGCAGAACTGATCAGCAAAAGCACAATAATACATCATTTGATTTGGAACATTGAGCGACAATGACAGAGGAAATTGTTTTAGATGTTTTGCATTTTTGATAGGAAGTTTTTCTAACATTAAGTGGTCTGGGAAGATAAAAAATAAAAAAAAAAAAATATGGACGAAAATTAATTTATCGGTCAGTGGCATCGAGCAGAAAAAATTAAAGAAAAAAATCAAACAATAACTGGTAGGAATGGTTATGGGGTAAATTCCTTTTTAGAGAGTACTAAAAGCAACAAACACGGTTTTTTCTCTTAGAAAAAGGGTAAAAGTACATCCTTTTGTTCCAAGCAACAATTTCTGCTAATGCATTCCATCTCATCATCCTAGGGAAAGAAGCTTCCCGGACTAAAAACTCCCCTTATCTGTCCTCTTGATTTATTGTGGATATTTAATGGATGACAGAGCTAGGCCGCAGGGCCGGAGATGTCTTCTTTACCAAGGTTTCGTCTCATCCCTCCTTCTGCACAAACTCGTGATGTATAGAGTGACATAAATAACTACGTTTCGCTATAATTGTAATTGTTCTCCGGGAGATGGTATCCAACGATAACAGAAAACTCTTTAGGGGAAATAAAACCAAAAGTAATTAACCAGGAAGACAGTGTTCGTCATTAATTAAAATAATTCACAGGGAAATGACTGATGCTCCGGCAGATAAGAAAGTAATTCCAGAGTTATCTGACCACAGAGATATGAAGTCGGCCTTCGTCTAATGGCCACTTTCGTAATTGAAAAGCAATATCTATTTACCCTCCACTTCTTACCCCCTTTCGAGTCCAGTCGACGAAGGTGACGGTGAGATAATATCCCGCTCGTCTTTAAACACACGCAAGAAAGAAAGAAAGAAAAAACTTCCCCAACCAAAATATAAACCTTGCTCTGTGACTCACCCCTTTAAAAATCGTCTCGCTCTTTCTCATCCTTTCTTAAACTGTCGTTAGTTTGTTTATTTTTCGCGTAAACAACCGTAAAAATAATAAATTTGCACCGTTTATACCATAGTGTTTAAGGTGTATAATTATAACTATTAGTCACAACACGCTTCCGACCCATGTTTATTTTACAATCGATTTTCTGGCAATAACGACTTCTTCTTCTGTTTTATAAATTTTAATTCTAGTCATAGTTGATTTTATATCCGACGTGCATTAATCAGTTATATGACTACGATAAGTTTACGACGTCATAAAAATTTTTCTTTCCTTTTTTCACCTCTCATTGCTTCCAAAAAAGGATTTCACCTTTAGTTTACTCCATAAATATATATACGCCTGCGCAAGTTATATATATGTGTGTGTGTGTGTGTGTGGATACAGGTTATAGTTATTTTTGCTCACTATAAATTGATAAAATTATCGAAATTAAGGCCTTAACTTCTTATTTTTTATGTATGGTTTCTAAACCGCTCCACACGACGTGGAAGATTTTTTTTTCTTCCCCTTCTTTCTCTTCTTTTCCTTCCTGCCAAGGCAGCATCCCTAGAGATAACTTTTCCCAAGAGATATTTCTCGACGTTGATTGGGACTGCATTTCATAACCACTTCGGGCTAAATTTAGGGATAATCTGGACTACTTTCTGACTGGAATACGTAATCATTCCCCGCAAGGGACAGCAATAGAAATAAGACTAACGTTTCTTCCCCAGGGAGGAAGCAACGGTGTGGCAGGTAGAGAACGAATATTCTCATGGGTTTATCGTTTAATTTTTAAACAATCCTACTTCCTAGTCCCATCCTGTTACACATATAACGATCGCTGTTGATTTAGTTTTGCGCCCTGGGGGTTATTTTTCGGACAGGTATTGCTCTGATATGTTCAGAAAACCGAATTATCGAATAGCCGCTGGAGATAAGAATTATTGTTCTTCTTCTCCTCGTCCTCTTGTTTAAACTGTGGTTGTTTAAAAAGCGAATATATGGCTAGGAGTCGATGTAAAATTTATAAGTTCCTCGCCAAAAAAATAAAGAAAATTTATTTATATAAAATTATAAATTTTATCGGCTCGCAATTATCTTAATGGAGAAATAGCTAAGTGGTTGCTTGGCATCAAAGATAGTCCACTCTGTGATTTCAAGAGGATGCTGAAGATCAGCAATAGCGTTATATACATCCAATATTTCGAAGAGTTATTTCTCAATACCGGATGCCTTCAATCACTGGTAGCAGACAACCGAGAAAAGCATAAACCGACGATGTGAAAACATATTTGGTTGAGTGGAAAACTTTCTGTAAAAGTCACTCGGATTTTATCATTTATCTTGCATCAATGTTTCATCAATCAAGTCGATATTTTCTTAAATGAATAGTAGCCATACGAACCCGTAGAGTTTATAAGGATAGAAGAAAAGTGTCGAGAATTTTTTATTTAGAAAATCTTTTAGTCTAAGAACAGTGCCAGACTAAGAAGACAGATTAGACTTATAAAATAAATTTAGAGTTTTTTTAATATCACGAGGATATTTACTCAGATTTATTGAAGTTTCTTTAATACCAAGCTGCCTTACATATAACATCTGTTGTGTGTATATGTTAAATGAAATTCTTGAAAAAGGCGAAACAGCATTAGACTACTTCATTGTCTATCGTCTATTCAAGTTTGATCTTCCATTAAAATATCTACTAACTGTCAAATTTTGCTAGAAAAATGCGGACTGACACAAGACGTAAATTTGACATAAGACGGAATAGTGAATACCTGCTCTCTTCAATAATTTTCCAATTATTCCATTTGGTAGTGTTTCACTTTGCATAGATCACGGGGTTTTTTCGTATGCACTCGCTCTCTTGGCTTTAATATAACAGGCGCTCCCCATCAAACCTGTCTCGTAGTTTCTATTTATCGAGTGCGAGTTTGCTGGTGAAAAATCGCAGATTTCCAAGTTTAGTAAAAGTTTAAAATCCACTCATTTGCAGTAGACTCACAATAAAGGAATTGTTTCTTATCTCTCTCTCTCTCTCTCTTCTCTCTGGAGGACCGTACCATTATCATAGCCCGCATGTGGTTTCCACTAATTCCTTTCGGAATGGAAGAAGAAAAAAAAAAGCGCTTAAGAGAAAAAACTGTGGCTAGTTGTTGTGCGACAATAATAAAAGTTTTCAAAAACATAAATGCGATTAGAATAATGAGAATCACGCAGAGTTCGGGAAGATGAATTATTAGAATAGGCAAGAATTCGGAAAAACCGAAACAGGCGAAGAAAATTTCTTTTGATGACGTCAGATGGGTTAATAAGTTTGTTCGACCGATGACGTTTGCCATTGTTCTGAGTCCTTCCCAATCTGTTTTCTTAGCTGCCATTGTTCCATGGCTTGTTTCCCGGCCTATTTGTCCTGTGATTAATGACATCAGACCAGGCAAAATGATATTTTAGTTGATTACCTTCAGATAATGTAACACTGTCTTTCAGTCCAGTGTCTGTGATTTATTAAACGTTTGCTAGCGTTAAAGCTGCTCCCTCTGACGCTGCTGGAATAATTGTTCTACCTATTGTTTGTTCCTTTTTAAGATTTTCTTTTCACTTCTTCGTTCCTCCACTGGAGAGGGTATTTCCTGACAAGTGAAGTTCGTCCTTATGGGGACATGTTTCCAAATGAATTATCCTTTTTTTTCTTTTTCTTCTTCTTCTTCCCATCCTCTGGGTATTATCTTTATTTGAATATTGCTGTGATAGGTGAGAGTTATTGTCTAGAAGAGAAGCTGTTTGTTTAAGAACTAAGTTACTGGATTAAACTGATGACTTTCTTCTAGAAATAAAGAGAATAAAGAAATAATTAGCGCCAGAATGGTAAAGCAATAATGACTTTTTTTAAAAAGAACAATCGTAAAACTTCAATTAATGCTCTTTTTTTTTCTTCCTCGCTCCAAAGAAAAAAAAATTTTCTAAGATATATTTTGTCTCATATACAAATTATATTCGTTAAGTCAACCTGCATTTTAAGGTGTGTGAAGCAGCAACCATTTAGCGTATATTTTCAGTTAACAAGTCAGTTCGTCGTTATCGATTTTTAAATTTAACTTTCTTCGATACGAATCAACCCAGGAAGAAATATAATAAATAAAAAAAAAAGGAAAAATAAGAGGCTATAGGTCGTCAGTTTCGTTGTCAGTCTATTTTTCTAATTCGCCTTTGATTATAAAGGTCTAGAACGTAGAACAACGTTGACACCCATAACATATGACGTAAGGTAAAATACCACTTAAAAACAGATAATTGCGAAATAATTTGCACCTACCTACATGTAGTGCCGATGAAGTAAAAGTACATATATATAGCTGAAGGTCCGGTATGTCTTGCCTAACGACTTTACCCGGTGTAGCCCATTACCAGCATCAGCTGCCTGAGTGTTTTTCAATAAGTGCTCTGGGAAAGAATGGTACAACATTAATGGTACTTTAGTCCAGCCGTCGCTGAGTCTCCCGACTTTCTTCATTTACTAAGTTTTCTATCCTTGGTTTGTTATACGCTCATCGACTATACATACCGTACGCAAATAAAACTATCATTTTTTTCTCCCGTATTTTTATTCCAACTACTGTCAAAGTATGCCAATTATATACTGATAATTTTATATATAATAATTAATATTTAATGTCTAGCTCGAGGGGAATTTTTTTACGCGCGTGCTTCCATCTATTGATGGGAAAACCAAACAATAAATTGATAATTAATTTGTTTGTGGTGCAAAACAGTGCATTTATTTATTCCGGACGATAGTCGGTATTTAGGGAATTTTGATTGTTTTGTCAGAAGTGTAAAAGTTTGAATGCTTTTAACTTTGCAACGATCAGATAAGCAAACGAGGAGACAAACATCTGACTATATCAAATTGTCTAGCTTTGTAATTACGTAAGTAGGATCCCTCTGACCAATTTCCTGCTTTAGGAACAATGGGAGCTCGACTAGATAAGGTGAAATACCTCACAACCAAGCGGAAACACGATAACTAAATGAGAGAGGAAGATGAGATCGTAACCGTCGCTCCCTAGAGATTATCAGGATCTCAGGTACGAAAGGACAAAGGAAACGAGCAGATAACGTAAGGGACTGTAATGGTTAACCTGTTATTTAAAATTTTAAAAACCGTAAAAGAATAGTTTTTTTTTTCCTTTTCCAAATCGCATACGTGTTTCCATTCAATGCATTTCTGGCTCGGTTCCCGAAAATTGCTGCCTGAGCATAAAAGACGGTGGCATATACTTGTCACTTCTGGCGACTTCTTCTCATTCATCAACTCGCCGGCGGCAAACAATAGGAACGTCATATCCAGGTAATTGGCGCAATTTCGGCATCACCTGGACGTTCTTATCGCTCCCAACCCGTTACCATATATCACTTCTAGCTGGTAACAATGCGCTAGGCAATTACGCTAGTTGATATAAAGTGTGAAGTACCGTGATTAATAATCCATCAACGAGTTACCAGGTGCTACCATTAGTCAGTAATCGCCTCACCATTCATCCGATGCGCCTTTTTTTTTTTTTTTTTTCATTTTCCAGCATGGAATCTGCCCTGGGGTTTAAGCCGGATACACGTTTGGCCGTGTAAGTTATTTTGGTCATTTAGTGGGCATATTCATGAACGAGCTTTATGCTAAAATGTCAACTGGGGCATAGCTTAACGTCAGAATGTAGATAGTTGGCCGTTTAAGTCCGATCTATTGACCTAACCACGATGAAGTCGAAATGTATGTCGGACAGATGTGTGTTTCCGGACCGGTTACCCTGTGTGACATACACGGCTATTGGAGCAACTTCGGTCCCTTCCTACGTCATTTATTTCCGCTCTTCGCTGTCAGGACAGATAGCACAGACAACTGCACACTACAGACATAACTTTCGATGCTACCAGCAGGAAAAGACTTTTCTATTCTGTGTCTTCGATAAGAATGCAATCGGATTAAGCTTCACCTAGTCGGAAGAAGAAGAAGGAGGAGGAGGAGGAGGAAGAAAAAAATATTCGATTTTAATGCGCAACTTATAATAATATTTGGATTTAAAGAATAAGAAGGAAGGAAAAAAAAATGTTTGGCTGCAATGAAAAAGGAAATTATCCTATAGAACTGTTAAATCCGATGTACTGTAAAGATTTGGTGCGGAAGCCAACCGTCTTCTTTTATCTGTGCGGATTATACTCGATGTATGTCTATCGGCAATAAAGACTCGACACTGTAAGCAGAACGCTCTTCCAAGAATTTAGTTTCTGTAATCGGGTTTCAACATAATCCATTGGGACAATCGAATTCCCAGCAAGCTGTTGAAACGACATTGTCTCTTCTTTTCTTAGCTCCGGATGCCTATCTCCATCCGTCACAAAGGTTTCCGGAGAAAATTGGGGACTACCTGAGAGTCAACTTCCATAAAAGGTAGAACGATTTTCCAACAGGACCAAGTTGGACGATTTCCGGCTTAGAACTCTCATATCCAATAGATAAATATTTCATTCCATTAGTGAAACGTTTCCCAATCCTTCTTGTATACAGAGCACATCTGTAGAAGTAACTGGAGATATGCTCGACACAAGTTGCTAAACACGACAGTCTTACAGCCAATTCGCATTTGATTACCTCCTCTTATCATATTTACTCATCTTTAGGGAGTAACTGCGATATTTGAACAGTTTGCGAAATGATTTTTTCATCTCCTATAACTTTATATATAGGGCATATTAAATTCGTTGCTGCTGTTTTTTTAAATTCTGTATATCTCGGATTTAAATTTCCATAAACGTAAAAAACCTTTGTTGCTTACATATATAGGTCGTCTGGTTGTCGTTGCAGCGAAATTTAGACAGAAGCGATCGGTTAAAATTATCGAAAAATAAATTTAAAATTACAGTTACAAGATGGAATATAAATTTGGTATGGGCTAATGGATGGTGCAGTGTTTGATTGATCGGAGTAGAGAACTGGCCAGTCGGACTTCGGTCATTAGTGAGTCGACGTATATAGCTCGGTTGTTGTAAGACAAAGGTAGTAATTACGAGTAGCCCACCTTTCTCCTGTATTGCATGGTCTGGCCTGACTGACAGCACGGGAAATGGTCCATAATTGGAGATCTTTAAGTGGGCGAAAAGTGCACGAGCTCTTGTGTCGTGAGGCGTACCAGAGAATTAAATGGGCGGAATCTCTTTCTTCTCTCCATAAAAGGACCTTTTCATTTCAATTCTCGACCGTCACACCTTTCCCTCTTCCAAAGGTGAGAAAGTATCTTCCGAGTCACTTAATTGCATGGAAATTGCACTCCTAATTAATCGAAACCCAAAGTGAGAAACTGCATTCTTCCATTTAATTCTCCCTCCTCTTTGAAATGTCACCATTAGAAATATTCAAATTGCTTCCGGTAGTTTTAAATGTACTTTTTAAAGATTTATTTTTATTTTTTCCTCTCTTATCTCTCTCTTCTCTTCTCTATCTCTCACCCCTCGTAATAATTCAAGTGTATGTAAAGAATGTGGACAGAATGCGAAAATGGAACTTAAACGATCGAAAGGTATTGTCAAAAGTTGCGGAAGAAAAGTTTAAACGAATTGACAAACATATTGGCTTCAACTAGCATATTCGATCGATGATATTCTACACTAGGATTTCATCAAAACTATCTTGGGTTACATTGGGTTTTAAATATTGGATATTGAATCAAGTTACATCAGCGTGATTATCGAATTCATTTTGCTAAACTGTCCCCCAATCGATCGAAAATCAATTACGCCGCATCCGCATCCTTCGCTCTTTAATTAATTCTATAAAATCTCTATCGCAAATAAAATAAACGCGATCGATCATACTTTCGATCACGCTCTTCCAGATCGAACGTGTGCATATTTTTATATAAAATTTCCCTTTCTAAAATTGTATTTTGGCTTATTATCATCATCATTAGTTTTTTTTTTTTCTTAATTAGGATTAAATCACATTAATTAAGCCGTTACGTCATTATTAAATTTACGTAACGCAATTTGTTCTACGTCATTCTCAGTTCGGATAGAAGCTGGTTAACGAGAGAAACGTCCAAAAAAAAGATTTCGTATTTAAATAAATCCGTGTATATATGTATTTTTCTTTTCTGCCTCGTGTTTAGTTGGTGTTCCTTCAATTAAGGACATATTTTTGAAGCGGACGGATCACTGTTAAGAATTAAAATGACTATCCGCTCGAATGAGCGTGGTCGTATCCCAACTGGATCATTCCCTAACCATTATAGTTGGCCAGACGGGAATTAATACAATTACAGTGATGTGAGCTTTTAATTTTCTCTGTTGTCTTCATTCCGTGGCCTGGATCAAGTGATGGAGAAAACCGTCACAGGAGATCAACTCCTGTACATGTTACTTCTCTTCTGCACGCTGACGTATTGTACATCTATTATTGGGTTAGTGTGTCTATAAAATTCAGGAAATACTATAAATCATGCAAACAATAAAAATCGATTTTTATTTTTTTAAAATAGTTAATTGGGCGATTAAGTAGAACATAAACGCGTTAATTAAAAATTTATAACGACCTTTACGTCGCTTCGAAACTAATAACATTACTGGTGTCTGATATAGTTGCGCCAATAATATCATTGGACAGGCAGAAATGTTAGAGTCCTTTCTGACAAACAACTACATAACTTTCGATCACCGTTGTCTTTGGCCCTCCAGGCCGACTATTCCCTGACGATTCGCAGTACAGAGAATGGGATCACACAAGAAGGATTTGTCGGCGGTATACTGTCTTGTCTTGTGACTAGGACAGTCTGCAGAAGCAGTCACTCGCATTATCTCGTTTCTGCTATTTGGTACGTTATCTCAGGATTTTTATTCGGCATGTGTGTGTGTCTGTGTGCGCTTTAATTTTATCCGTATTCAAGTTCGTGTTGTGAAGGGAATAATAATAATAATAATAATTTAACTCGTGCATTTATTTCAGGTAAGAGTATGTGTTAACGTCGATTTATTCGTTTTAATCAAATTACCTTTTATGTACGTTCGGTTAATTAGTGGCATTTTGTACACTTTACGACTTTTAATGTAAGCTTTACGCATAATTTCCTTTTGATTATGTTCCGTAATTGTGTTAATTTATATTTTTAAGACGTTGGTAACACGCTAAATATGCGATATTTTGCGTTATTAAACGTCGTAAGTAGATAATTTCTCTCGTTTTTTCGTTTTTTGTCTCGTTTTCTTGCACTCAACCAAAGGAAGAGAGAGAGATAGACTCGTTTCTGTGTCTGGAGAGAACAGAAATGGGATTTATGTCACCGGATTTACAATTTTTCCCGAATAGTATTTTTTTTTTTTGAATAGTTTTAATCTCGAGCATCTTAAATCTCAGCATCTCACGATTTTACTTCTCCAGTTAAACTCTTTAAAGTTCCAGTTTGCAGAGAGCAAAAGTAAATTTCGATGGTTAGATACTTTTTTTAATGAACGGGTTGCGGTGTTTATCTTCATCACTTGCCATTTCTGGTCATTGCGTCACGTGACGGACGACGTCACGCACTCGATCCGAATTCTTGTCGTCCATAATAGAAACAGATGTTGGAGAGGGTGGCAGATGTCACACCCCGTACATTGTGACATCTCTCATAGCATTTCTGTCGGACATGGATCGAGTCTGTTGAAACCTTCGGGGAATTCTAGGACGAAGCCGAAGAAAACGGGATTGTATTCCTGGGAAATATTTCTTTTCGATGGCGTTTGTAACCAGAAATAAATAAAAATAAAAAAAAAGTTCAAATATTACAGGAAAACCAACTTTCTAAAGAAAAATAAAGAACTCTTCTTTCGTTTATTTAAAAGATATTTTAACTGCAATTAATAAAAGGCAGAGATACAGATCGATGAAGAAACGGATCGAAAACATATATATATATAGAGCTGGAAAACTAGATATTTACCGTTTCTCGGTTGAAAAGTATCATGAATCTTAACAATCTTCTACTAAACGTAATAAAATAATTAATTATTCACTTGAGATAAACCAAAAGTGGACGTAAAAAGAGACTAGAAAAAGAAAAATATTAACCGGAGATCGTCCATCTATCGCAAAGTAAGATTTATAGATCAACACTAATTATAGATCCCAGTTCTATCGAATCTACACTCCACTTAATTATAAAGCACCTATATATATTCTGACCATCTAAATCCTACAGAACAATGTTACTCCACGTGTAATCAAATTAATTATAGACACGTGCTGATTATTGGCGCATGGTACCAACTTAATCATACGTTCTGACTAGCTATTAAAGACACGTGGCCCCAGCTTTAATCATAGGTGGCTGCATGGTTATTACCTAGCCAAATCTATGATGATCCTGTCAGTAAAGTGTAGAAAACTTCGGACGATAAATTGCATCGACACTAGTTTAAGCAGCTAATAGCTTTGCCCTTAAAACTAGAGGTTATCGTCCAAGTTTTAAAATTTAATTTCTACCGTTATCTAGTCATCATTTTACTTCTATCGATAGGCTGGTGTTTTGTTTTTTTAAGGTTTTAGAAATTAACTATTACCGCGTGTATATATAAAAAAAAGGGGCGTCTTAGAAAGGAGAGGAATTAAAAAAGATAAGTGCGTGAATGTTGGAGACGTGAGGCCAGATGATGTCACTAATGGGCGGAGGAAAGTACAGCACGTGGACATGACGTGTCCCAAGCCCACTGTCCCGTCTGGCCGTTCACTGTCTCACTGACTTTCACACTCCACCTGAGAACGACAGAGAAGACTGTCAGCCACAGAGATCGCTGCACCACAGACTTCTGACAAATGCTCTCCGTTTAGTCACGCTGTAAGGCTGATCAATATCGAAGGCTTCATTCAATAATGCCACCGCTACAGCGATTAGTCGACCGTAAATGCTTCACTGTGGAGAAATACCAGACAACAGAACCTCAAAGATACCGAATACAAACACGATGTACGAAGTGGAAGCTATGAGAAGTTAGGAGTTATACCGTCAATACCGACTGTTATAAGAGCGAGTTATGTCGAATGCGATGGATGAACTTATCTAGTCTTGATGCAGATGCTCGAGAATTGGAATATCGCTTCTTAATTTATTATTCTGCCTTTTCTCTTCCCCCCGCTACCCACTCGAAACGGAAACATTTTAAAGATGCCATCAGATAAACCTTATCTTCCTATAGAGACATTTTTACATCTAAATTTATGACTTCTGTACGGAATTTATGTAATTAATCTTTATTCAGTCACGAATTAATGGTGGCATTATCTACGCGATTAAAAACCAGCCAAGATATCGGAATTCTTGTTTAGTCGTTTTTAAAATTGTTCTTCTTTTTAACTACCATACTTCCTATTGTTTAATTGAAAGATTTTGAGAGGATTTCTTCTTTTTTTTTCCCCATTCGAAACCACAAAAACCGTTCTCGGTATCGAGGGAAAAACCTAATTCCCAAATGAATAAACCGTCCTCTCGTTCCACTACTTCTTTCATTCGGTTTTATAATAAATAAGAAGAAATATAAAATAATTGCCATCACGTTAACTGATTATTCGTAGAATAACGCGTAAACAAACAAGAAAAAAAATATATATATTCCCATTATGTCCGGCCTATCTACACGAGAATAATTGTTACACCAGCAAACGCCATTTTTAATGTTAGTATCTGTCCAAATTCCTTTTGATCTGGCTTGTCATCTCTGCAATATTTGGCGAACACAATAGAGATGAGAAATTAGCATCGATCTACTAGCAAGTGTAAATTTACGAAGCGTTGCTTGCATTTACTGTAGCAAGAAGTGCAACAAAGTTATCATTTGACCAAATCAGAAAGGATCCAACTCTTATCTGTCCTACCACACAGGGCCCACCTCGCTTTTGGACCGCAGAAATGACACATATCGTCTTATTGGGACTTTTGTGCACGTTTTTGTGGTTGGCTTGTCATCATCCGCTCTCTTCAATCCTCAAAACCAGATATCGGTTATATGGAAATGAGCATTCGGAAAAGTTTAGGATATCATCGATTTCTAATATTTGTGGGGTGAAAAGGAAACCTTTTTCGATCTTAATTACTCGATTCGGGTACTCGAATTGTTTTACAAAAAGTCCCTGGTGAATGTTGTCGATATTAGATAACATCAGTAACACGCAGTCTTCCTCCATCTCAATGTTTCCACTATGTAAATGCAAAGCAGCATTTAGATTAAATTACTGTCTACGATGTTTTCCTTTTGATATTCAATGTTCTCAAATGACGTTTCTTTCGGAAATTTTAATATTATTTCCGAATAAATTTGTGTGTGGATCTGATCCCGTTCTTATCATTCTGCCGCAGTAATAACCGAACATTCGAAAATTGTTGTCGTAACAGCATCTTTATTATTACTGCTGCTGCTTCTGGGATTTTAAAACAATTATTTTAAATCTAGCAGTTAGATTTTTATATTAATTAATCCGAAGACGGATATGGCATCTGTAGAGAAAATCTTGGTTAATTAATCTCTTTTTAGGACGAGGATTCGGATCACGTATCTTCTGTATCCCTTGTTATTAGCCTATATGTAAGCGTAGGATGGATAGATGTCGGAATGAGTTTAGTTCTTGCTGCGAGAAGGAAAGTCTTTTCTGTGATTCTCTCGCATCGATTGGTCAAGTCTTATCTATCCTTGTGTGACCTAACTACGATTGTGGCTTCTCTTCTATAATTATCAAAAACTGTAGCCAGAATCAAAGAGCTTAAAAAGCAATCGAATATTAATCGATTAATTCACGTTTTCCCTCCATCATTCTTTGGCTCCTAGATAAGAAGAGGATTATATCTGCTTCATCCCTAAATTATTAGATTAAAAAAAAAAGAAGAAGAAAATGCTTAGAATGTGAATCAGGAAAGCTTTAAGGCAGGAGGAAGTGATTAGTTAAGTCTTGGACACCTTTGAAGCAAGGTGAGAGAGCGGGTGGTGAATATCGACCGAAGAACTAGTCGCAACCGTCCGGTATTGACAGCAGAATGATTTATAACGGGCTGCCGCAATTTGTATTGGCCTGCGACTCTTGCATGCTGATGGAGACGAATTGGGATCCCACGGAAAGTGAAATACAGTCATTAGTTGGCGGCACGGTCTCTGGCTGGAAAGATATCCAGCTCTTCCTTTGTTCTGCACCACTCTATACAAGTTAACCGCCTTGTATGCTCTCTTCTGGATTAGTAGCTTCGGCTTCGACTTCGTTCCTCTGCACAACACCAAACAAAAATTCCTCTCTCCTCTTTATACAATTATAAACGTATCGCGCGCGCGTATAATAAAAATCCCTTTAATTTGACAAGTAATTTAAAAAATAAATAAAGTTTCTCACACGATAAATCAGTTTATGGCGTCACGAATCGATTTCAATTCGACTCATAAATGCGTAATTTGCTTAATCGCCTAAATTGATTTATTTTCTCAATCGATTTAATCTTTCTGTCGTTATTTTAAATCGATTAAATTTTATTTTATTGTTTTCGGGTGGTATCTTTTTTTTTTTAAAAAAGCACGTATTTGTTCTAAGAAGCCACAGGTCCCCATTTCGATCCCAGATGAGGACGATAGTAGCTTATTTCTTCTTCCACGCTATATACCTGTGTGTTTTGGCCATGTGCCACGACTCTGTCTAGCCGTAACATTTTACTAAATCTACTAGAAAAGTAATAAAACACTGTTGTTTCTTTACGTGTTTTTCTCCAGATTTGTTTCTAAGAGTCAACCCCCCCCACACACACACACACCGATTTTTCTTTTACTCGATTTGAATGGAGCCATTACGTAATGGGTAGTTATTCCATTACACATAAAGGAAATTTTACTATTTTAATCGCTTAAATTTATTTAATTTTAGTCGACAAAATTTGTATTTTTTATTTTTTTTCTTTTTTAGTTAATTAAAAGGATGCTGTGCAAGCTCCGGGACGAAACTTGTATATAGTTAAGTAGCGCCATCTCTTAGCCGAATAAGAAAATTTTTATTCGTCCTTACACACAATAAGTGAGTCTTATGACGTGAATAAATTGGTGACTGATGTTTTAATTTCTATCTAGAAAATCTTAGATATATATATATAATGAGATACGATGACTTCATCCCATTCGTTTGGCATGTGTAAGCAAAGTGGGGAGACGTGATTGGGTCGGAACTGATTCGGAGATATAAATCTTAGAACCAGTTAAGGTGAAATTGCCCGGTTGTAAAGCCTTCGCTGACCAGTGTCCCATCAGACTAGATAGCAACCGAGTGGTGGCAATTGTACGCTATTTTATCACTACTTGTTACTATTAACATGCAAATGCGGAATCGTCACTCTACTCATTCCCCACATGCTCGGTCATGTGACAGGCGTAGAACAACGTTATGTCGTTAGGCCAATTCAAAGTGAGGGCGTTTAGGGACCAAGAGCGGTTGCCATTCTTGGACATTCATTGCTTCGTAGATTTGCTAGTTCGATATAAACGGAGAAATGCCCAAATTGCGATTACCAAAGATCCCATAATGAGATAGGAGATATAGAATTAACATTATATGCAGTTACTCCCTCCGATGAATTATTTATTAAGTCCGGATTCGTATATAGTAACCGTATATAAATCGATGTCTACGGACATAAATATCTTTAAAAAAAAAAGTTTTCGAAAACATTAATGAGATTCGTTATTTCTTTCTTTTTTTTTTTTTCTCTGACTGGCGAGATAAGAAAACGCATTATTTAAAATACAAAGTGCCACGTTATGAATGGAGTGACGTAATTATTTCCAACAGCATAAAAAAAAGCATACCAAGAATAGGTTGTCAAATGTGGCATGGATTTAAATAAATTTAAAAAAATTAGTGTAGTTTTTGATTCCATAATTAAGATTTTATGCGCGGAGTGGTTGTATAGGAGATTTTAAATCACCTTCATTGATCTGGAGAAAGACATTAAGATTCGGTACAGGAAATGGTCAACTACAATAAACAGTTAAATGTTACTTTTGAGATAACGGACGATTGCTTCGAATGCTCTTGTGTTTTGCAAGCGATGGAAGAGCGAAAAGAGGCAGAATGGAATTGGGTTAGAAACACCAGTCAGTAGCAGCCACTGAAGAGACCTCATCTCTAAGGGGAAGGGGGTCAAAACGAGCATCTGGCATGCGATTTATATGAAAACGACACGAAAAGATGCCCCCGTGTCCTGCCCTTGGTAATCTATCATCAACCAACATCGGTCAGTGTTGTCATCTCCAACAAGAGCATTTTTTCCGTTCCGTGTTCCACTTAACAGTCGGCCACAACATGAATCTTGGCTTTACTGTACGGGTTGCACTTCTATGCTGGCTCTTTCTTATTGTACAATACGCATTGTTATGGAACGAAGTTTGCAACAGTGTTATTGATGTTCTGCACTTGCCATTTGCTATGTTACGTTTGCTAAAGTTGATTTATCCAGTTTAGATTTCTAAAGATGAATTATATTAGTTTTTGACGTTAAAAGAATATTTTAAATTTCGCACACTTTTTTTTTTCTTCCTCCTCGCCGACAAGACGAATTAATTTATATTTTTAATGCAACGACATATTTCCACAAATTATAGACGTTTTATATGTAATGCCCTAATCGAAATTAATTATTAAACTTTAATTTTTCAATTAACGGAAGTAGAAACATCCAATTATCCAAAGACTAAATTAAATTTAAAATCATTAATTGTAAAAATTTCTTTTTAAAGTATTGCATATAATTGCATCTCGATTACCTCAATAAAAATAAAAATAAGAAGAGGAAAAAAGTGTGAAAGAAAATGCGGAAATTTCCAAGAAACTCAACGTAATTAATTTGTTAGGTGGCGGAAATTAATCCCGATAATGAATTAGTCAAAATTTATATATCTTTCGATCAATTCGGACATAAAAGATTACGACTTTAAACAAGATGGCGATAGATATCAACGAGATCACGTTCTGAATTACTTAACGAATTAAATTTACTATTTGTTCGTGTTCGACATTCATCCCATCGACAAACACTATTGTATACATTACGTATTGTTCCATTGATTTGTTCGAGTTTTCCTATTTACATTTTGACCTACGTAGATCGTGAATCACAAGTGAAACCGAGGCTAAGAGCAGCCAGAGCTGAGATGTCGCTTCTAACTACCACAATGTACTGTTCAACTCGGTCGGTGTAACAACCGTTCTCACTTCTCCCTTCGATCCCTTCTCTCGTCCTTATGTTAGCCATTCACAAATGGTTTTGTTTTATCTCGACAGATGGAGCCAAAATGGTCGACGAATACTCTCTGAAATGTCCACGTTGTGATCGTGTCTTCACCGGTCCTAAAGATATCCAGGCACTTAAAGAACATCTCGTTTCTTACCACGGCTACACAGACGGTATTTACGAACAAAAGCCAAATACGAAAAATTATGTTTGTCCTAAATGCAACGCTACCTTTGCCGAAAAGGAACATCTGGCAAAACATAAACTGTTCCACTCGGCAGTTAGCCAGGTAAGTGATTTGTTACTTTTTAAATACCCAGCCATAAAAAAAAAACTTTAAACGTGTAAATTTTTATGGCTTCTGTAAAGTCGGCTTTTCCGTAAAAACTGGAGTCGTGCGGGAAAAACCGTTTGCCGTTTCTTCACTCTCTAAAGTCGTTTTCGTTTCGTTCGTTTTTATTATTATTAAATAAAAAAAATATATTTTTTATGCGTATAATAATCGAGTTATTAAATTGTAAATTTACATTTTAATCTCTCTTAACTTGTGATGTATTTAGTTACCTGTAAGTGCGAAAAGGAGAGTTGCGCATATCTCTTACTAATTTAATAATGTTTGCAGATAAATTGTTAAATTTAATCAAATGTCAGTCAGTGTCAAAGGATAACAAATTTGATAAGTATAGAATGACAGACATTACTGATATTTTTCTGTTGTTTAAGATTCTAATTCTTAAAAACTGCTTACTGCTTCTACTGCTTACGAATCATTTTTGTAGAGGAAAAAAATGGAAGAATTAATAAATATTTCCGACTATTAAAACTTTTCTTTCTTCAGAAAGCGATTAAGTTTCGGATAAAATTATATCTTCATTAATAACCATTTTTTTTATTTTCTAATTAAAAATTATCATTAATTTTAAAATTTTGTATCTTCACGATAAGCACACGCTTATTAAAAAATTCGAGATTTATTTATATAATTTTTAATAAGCGTGTTTTTTAATGCATATAATCAGAGGACATACATGTAATTTATTTTTAATTCTCTCGATATTTCTAGATGATTTTCGTATTATTTAACATTTAATTTTGGTTAGTTTGAACTCGAAATTGCTTCCATGTGATAAACTTTACATCTGTACATAAGATCAAATTATGAAAAATATATATTTATCAGTTAAAATAATTAGATTTATCCAGTTTTATGAGGTTAATATTGAAGTTTACATTTCTAAATCAAAGCGAATCACGTGTGTATCGACAATCTCAATCTTATAAGAAAGTGCATATTCTTCTAGTCTGAATAAGCATATTCTTCTAGGCTGGTGAAGACAATCGTTCGTGCTGACGATTATCATCATTTATGATAATATTGTTAATTTGTTATCCGTTTAATATCATCCAGAATCATTAACAAATCGGAAATTTGGACGGGTGACATAAAATTCCTCCTCGTTTCTAATAAAAGAATTATAGAATGTTAATTAATATTAATCGGACTTTAGAACGGTTTTAAATTGATTATATTTGGCATTCGTTTGTGTTTTAATTTGATTTTGAGACGTAATTTTAAATGAAGTTTTGTCTGTTTGTTATTTCAGCGACACGTTATCGGTCAGGAAGAGAATGCGGTACTTAGGAAATTTAAATGTCCCGAATGTGGCAAAGCTTTCAAATTTAAACATCACTTAAAAGAGCATATACGTATCCACAGTGGAGAAAGCCTTTCGCCTGTTCTAATTGTGGAAAGAGGTTTTCCCATTCAGGATCATATTCTTCCCATATGACCAGCAAGAAGTGCCTGGTAATGAATCTAAAGGTATAAATTTAAAGTTAAATTTTGTAGAATATGTAAGTTTAATTTATATTTTATCGTTGACGAATATTTGTTTTCTTAGGTGAAAAAAATGGATAACAAGCCGATTCGAGGCCAAGTTTCTAATCAACAAAATATTGCCTTCCGCCCAATCATTCCGAAATATGGTGCTGCTGCAACAGAAGGTGTCAGCTTGATGCCACATGGCTACGTGCCTCCAACTGAAAGGTTTCCGAGTTTCTTGCCAAGTTTTCATCCGACCCAACACGCTGGACATCCATCTTTCTTACCAGCACCTTATTCTTCGCTTCCTTTCCATCCTCTTCTAGCTAGTCACCTAAATTCTACACTTCCTCCGCCTTCACTTCCCTTACATAACTTTACAGACGTCAGCCAATTATTGCAACCCAGGGGTCAGTTACTGGAACAAATACCGACATCGAATGAACTACAGTCTTCCTTGTGCGTCACGACCAACAGCGTTTGTGTAACTCAAAGAAGTCCTATCACTATCACGCCTCCTCCTGTAGACATCGAAAGAGACGATCCTCCTAATAGCCCAGCAAAAAGTAAAAATTTGAACGCAGTGAAAAAAATACTAGAAATAGTTGATGCAACTGTTTCCAGGCAGCAACTGATGACAGGCAGCACTAAAAACGGTCTAATACCGGACATGAACTCTTCACCTACACCGATGCAAGATAGTTCTGTCGAATCTCCCACAGTTTCAGATATGGACAAACTGAGGTGCGGGAATTGTGATTCTACATTTGAAAGCCTCGTAGAATTGCAAAACCACGAGCGATATCAATGTAGGAGAACTGAAGAAAGTTATAACATTAGTTCCGCAAACAGAGAAGTTTCTTCTAACGGAGAAAGAGATCCGTCATGCGAAGAGAACAATGAAAATGGAGAAAAACCTAGAAGTTCTGAAATTATAAAACTAGTCCGTGAACTCGGGTATCCTTCTCGGGTCGTTCAAGCTTGTTTCCCAACAGATCCTCAGCAAGCGACCTCTCCACCTCCTCAAACTTTCTTATCTCCATACAATGGTATAGTTAATTGCCATCTTACTTCTAGATACGACGAAGATCAGCCTTTAGATCTTTCCATGAAATCTAGGTTCCAAACTGCTCCAAACTCACCTCGCCTTGTCGAGAACGAAGCCCTTAATCTCAGCAATAGATCTTCTAGAACCTCAACGCCTTTGAAAGATAGCAATAATGGGATCAACGGAGACGAAATTGAGGTAACGGAAGATGCTGCCGATACTAAAAAGTTGCAAAATGGTGACTATCGTTTAACTAATTCTGTATTATACAAATATATGCAGAAAGGAAATTATCTTGTAAATCATCGCCAAATGTCTCAGATTATGGTCAAGTGCCGTTCACCAGACATTCAAGATTCTGGCTATCCCGATTATCCTTCTTCAACCAATCACGTGTCTCCACTTTCCATCTGCAGTTACGATGTAACGCGACCGCCATCATCTTCAGACTGTGGTAGTCAAGATGGAATGGAAAGTCCAGGTGCTCTTATCGGATTAGATAATTCATCCGGAGGCGAGCCTGGCAGTCCAAAGTGCAGAAAACTACAAAAACGATCATGGAAGGTAATAGATTTTTAATGCAACGAGGTTTTATATTCGTTAGTTAAAAGATAACATATCCATTTATATCGTTTAGTTGGAAGGAGAGGAGAGCCAGAGTGCCATCGAAGATAGTCCTGGACCAGAAGATCAAATGGCAGGAGAGAAGAGAAGAAAATCTTGGAAACAGCACAAATTAGATTCCGAAGAAGGAATGTATGCGTGTGATCAATGTGACAAGATGTTCAGCAAACAGAGTTCTCTGGCTAGGCATAAATACGAACACTCCGGTGAGTACACTGCTCAATATTTTACTAATGGTTAAATTGTATAATAACAAGAATTAATATCGTGTTATTTTTTTCATTAGGTCAAAGGCCTCACAAATGTGATGTATGCAACAAAGCTTTCAAACACAAACACCATTTAACAGAACATAAAAGATTACATAGCGGAGAGAAACCCTTTCAATGCAAAAAATGCCTGAAGAGATTCTCCCATTCGGGTTCATATAGTCAACATATGAATCATCGTTACAGTTACTGCAAACCGTATCAGGAGACTCAACCTATAGACTGTCAATAAATAAATAAATAAAATTTCCAGCGATCTATGGTTAAGACACCGAGGGTCATCTCGTAATCTAGCTACGTCCGGCTGAGAATGGCGAATTTAGCAGCTCTGAAGTCAGCCCACAACAGCCAATAAGTGCAAATTTACAATTTTACTTTATTTTGAGAAAATTTATTAAATTTTCTTTCAAGGAAACCGCAGTGAAAGGCTTCGAACTCTTTTTGTGGCTGTTCAGTATTATCCTGAAAAGCATCCTGTCGTCACGGATCTTCGAGAGAGAGAGAGAGAGAGGCAGAAGACGTGCAGGTTATGTCAGGAAGCAGAATCTTGTTGAATTTGAACAACTTTATATTTTAGGTGCCAATAATTCGTGCCAAAGAATTTTGATGAACGTGTTTGATTTTCTGAAGAAAGAGTTCAATCGCTTTCTTGATGAAGTCGTTTTCCAAAGCAATCGGCCATTTTAGTCATGCAAATACCAAAGGTTTTCTTTGAAACTTCTAGTCCACTTGTAAAATGTTAAACATTCTTTGGCCAGGTTAGTTTATATTCTCACTGTAGCCAGTATTATCTAAATGATTCCTTTGAGAATAAAAAAAAAGAAGTGCCAAGAACTAAAATCGAGAAATGGGTTTTCCTAATTTGTTGATAAATGGAGTTGAAATACAAATGAAAATTTTAAGAATAGAGAAATTTTCTATATAATGACGATTGATTTTGTTTGAGTAAATAAAAAGTTGATCAATCGTCATTGATTTACATGGAAAACCGACATGGTTCTCGAAATATAGTTTATATTCTCATTTAAAAGTGAATTTTCTAGTCTGTTTTGCATAGCTTGTCCGTATTTACTTCCATGTAAAAGTGCCAATTTAAAGGTAAAAACTGTTATTACAAAAAAAAAAATGAAGAAAAGCCAAATTTTTAATCTTGTATTATCTGCAAAGTTTGTGTAGATGGAAAATTTAAACATTTTACTGATTGAAAGATTTCTTCCAGAAAGGATTTTCTTTCAAAAACGATAAATCAAGAAGAAGGAAATCAATCTTCTTTAGCTAAAAATTTGCAAACTAATTTCCTTTTTACAATTTCAGAGAAGAAATGATTTCCTCGCTTTACAACAACGAACGAAAGAGAGAGAGAGAGAGAAGAGAGGTTAAGGATAGAAAAAAAAACAAATGAGGGTTAAGATTTTGCTTTGTTTAAAATGAATCAGTTGGTATGTACACATAGCCCTATTTCTTTCCTTTTTTTTTCTGTTAGCGATCTATCAAAACAATTCCCAAAACTGGAAAAGGAGGGAAGAACACTAAACTTTCGATAAAGCTTCCTTACTAACCTCACGTTGATTTTCTCCAGTTATAATCCTCGTTTACGAACGGGACTGAGGGAATATTACAAACAAAAAAAAAATGTCTTTCTATAGATGCAAAAGAGAAAAAAAAATACAGCAACCCTTTTTCCAATATTCCAGAATGTCCATTTTTTCCTTCTTCGAATTTCCTCCAGTTATTCAGTCTTATCTTCTATCTCCGCGTGGTGTTGTGTGTGTATATCTTCGTATTGTCTATCCTGGTATCATTGTGAAAAACTTTAAGAAAATTTCGGAATCCGTCTGAGATATTATCCATCAACACGTTTTTTCCTCGTTGATGATAGGTGTGTGAATTTTTCCAAAACCATTTATTTCATCTCTCGTGAAGTGTCTTTCTTTCTCTCCCAGGTATGAAGTCATCGGACGTCTCCTTACATTGTCTAACAAAAAACGAAAAAAAAAATTGTTTTCTTCGATTAATTTATTTTTGAGCCATAAAATTGTTATTGTTAATAATTTAAAAATGAAAAAAAATAAAGGCAAATTTTAATTTCTATATATAACATATATATATATATACATATATACACACATAATATGTTGTATATACACAATATAAAGAAAAATATATTTTCTCTCGGGTAGTTTTTAGAGTTAGGAAATAATTAAAATATTTTGAGACAGGTAAGGAGATTAAGAACGAGATGGAAAAGTCGATAAAGGAGTGGGTGTTAAAAAAATATCTTTCCAATTTACCACTTGTCTTTTGCCTATATTTCAAAATGACAATTCCATATATATGCACGAATGTGATGAGGTCTTTCTTAATTCGTTTATGTCCCTCATAATACCATAACTGATTAAAAAAAATAACAAAAAAATACAATTGCTGAATAGATAATCGGTGCCAAAGATCGTTTTTAATTTGTATAGATTTTGACGTAGAATTATTTTCGATAATTTTATAAAGAATCTCGTTTTTTTTTATAATTTTAAATCAAAACGTTAACGTTTTGTGTGGTCATTCCAATAATAATGATTATTATATTATTATTATTATTATTATTATTATTATTATTTGTATTCGTTCCCTTTTGCAAACTGTATGAAATCCGCATTG
>AYEL01092395.1:0-51446 GCA_000484575.1 Olivierus martensii
TAGAACGCTAGCAATTAAGTATATACAATTTTCCTATAAAACAATTTGGTTGCGCATTTCTGCGCAACCAGGTTCATCGAATTGTTTTCTAGGAAAAGACACAACCATAATAAATAAATAGAGGCCTTGACTCCAAGTCCCCATTGTTTAGCAGAAATTCCATTAAGAGCATGTAGCACTTTAAGAGCTTTAGTGCAAACATAAGTAATATGCTCTTTCCAAGTTAGTGTATTATCTAGAATAACTCCAAGATAATTGAGCGTATTCTTTTGAGTAATCAATTCTCCATTAATTTTAATAGATAATTTCTTTTGAAGTGGTTTATTACGTTCAAAAACTATGGAAGAGCATTTCTTAGTGTTAATTGTTAACTTATAATCTTTGCTCCAGTTATGAACACCCTCATGGCAGAGGTTGCAAGATCTTGTAGCCGATCTCTGTTGCCGTGTTTGAGAAGGAGCAGAGTATCATCTGCATAACCAATGATCAAAGAATTCTCAGGGAGATTATTGCTATTGAAAAGCAGATTATTATAAAGAATATTCCACAGTGATGGCCCAGAGGCCGATCCCTGAGGACATCCACAGTCCATGTTAGTTTCCATTTTACTATTATTGGTGACAATCACCGCTTTCCTGTTAAGAAAATAGCTATTTAAAAGGCAATATAAGTTTCTCGGGCAACTTCATCCTTTAACGCTTTCAGGATGGCAGGCCGCCAGGTGTTGTCGAATGCCTCCTTGTAATCAATGGAAATAGCAATGCTGTGCTTATTTTCCTTTTTGGCCTGTAGAATGTAGTTAAGAGCCAAAGAAATTGCCTGTCCAGTATTCTTTCCGGGGCGAAAACAGAACTGATTAGGATGAAAGAAGTTCTTCCCTTCAAGGAACCACACAATTCTATTTATAAGAAGACCATCAAGTATTTTGGCAAGGGTTGAGAGAAGACTGATAGGGCGATAACCCGAAGGCTTGGAGAGATCCTTACCTTGTTTAGGAATCAATTTCACCGAGGCTTGTTTCCAGTCTAAAGAGAAGTGTCCAATAGATAAACAACAATTAAAATGAGTGACAAAAGTAATAGGTAATGCATTAAAGACAGATTTTGCCATTTTACTCGTAATTTGATCTAAGCCTTGGGCTTTTTTTTATTTGATCAAATTGAAAGCTTTTGTCATCAGTTGTAATAGGTGGAGATTGTGCACTATTCTTAATATTAATCTGTTCCTCAGAATCTTCAGAGGTGTTATCTTTAGGAAATAGTTCATCAAGAATAGTTCTTCAATTCCGGTAGTATTGGAAGTACTCGTTTCCAGTGTATTAGGAAGATAACTCTTCTTAGTTTTGTGTCTAACAATATAATAAGGAGAGGTCCATGGATTATCAGCTTGAGAAATGCAGAATCTGCGCCAAGCTTCAGTCCTACTTTTATTAATTTCCGTCTTGTAAGTGTGGAAGGCTTGACGGTATTCATTTCTAAGCACACTCTTCCTTGTTGGCTCCGCTTCTCTTCTAACACGGTTGAGTAATCTATGCACCTTTCTTTTCAAATGCTCTAGGTGTTGGTTCCACCAGGGAGTAGAGTCTTTATTAACTGTACTAAAGGAAGTTGTTTGTTTATACGCCTTTTTAATGAGGTTGGTAAGCTCCTTCACAAAACTATCTCTATCTGCCGGAAAAGTTATTTCATCAAGTGGAACCGGATTCCAGTTTTTTATAAGATATTCTTGAAACGTAGACCAGCATGTGGAAGCTACTCTCTCAGGAATCGGTTTAGGTTTCATTAAAAAATTAATTTCATTGTTCAAATACCTGTGGTCACTTGCCGAAATCCAGTCTTCTGTTCTGCAAGTAGGGTAATAATCCAGCATTCTATTGTTAACCAGGCACAGATCTATCCAGCTGCATCCATTATCAGTAATAAAAGTAGGAATGTCATTATCTTGTATTGAGACAAGCTCGTGTTGTTGCATAAAGTCCACTACCTCTCGTCCTCGCTGATCTTCTATAGCGCTGAACCAAACAGTTGATTTTGCATTAAAGTCTCCAAGGATAATAATAGGTTTGTCGTTGAGACAGTCAAGAATAGAGTCCAGACCAGAAAGGATGCTCTGGATATCGAAGGTCGGAGGCGCATAAACAGAGGCAATGTAAAATCTCCATTTGGAGATCTAACAAACACTGTAGTAATATAAGCCGAACAGTTTTGTGAGACGGCGATTGCATCCAGTTTATTGTTGATTATTACTACAGCAGTGTTAACATTATAATCAGGTGAAGAAACTGGAAAAACTGTGAAGGTTCCAAAAAGCGACTTTATTGTTGATTTTATAGGGCTCTTGTAACACTAACTTGTAAGATGTCAATATTATTATCAGAAATAGTTTTCACAGCCTAGGAAGAGCTCTTTGTAAATTTATTTGTAAGAGTTTAATACAAGAGTTAGACATCTTAATGTGCACAATAGACCAATGTTGGTTGCAGTGCTTGGGCTGAAAAAGGCCCCTCCCTATTCTATTACTACTACTACTAGACATCTTAATATTGGGATCAAAGTATAAAAAAAAACGAAGTGTAATTATTCATAGTTAGTTTTTTTTACTGTCAGTATTTTCATTTTCTTTATATATTGACACGTGTTCTGATAAGCATTATGGTCAGTAGGATATTTCTCTTCCTTTAATAGTTTATTTAATTTGCAACAGTTGACACATTTTCCAACTTTATCCTTGTTGGGACAATCCTTGAACAGATGTTTTTCCGCACATTGGCTGCAAGTTTTTTCTTCACTGCAGTTCTTTGCTATATGATCAAAACCACAACAATTATAACATCGCAGAATCGGTATAAAGTCATCAACTTTGATTTCTGTCCATTCAATACAAACAGATCTCATTTTTATTAAAAGATTCTGCAACCTTGGCCGCAAACAAGCCCTTCCACAGGCTGCCCATCCCTGCGGAGGGGTCAGCCGGACTTCCACAGGCTGCCCACCCCTGCGGAGGGGTCAGCCGGATTGTGGAGAACGGGGATCGACGGGCCACCCAGATCCCATGATAAATATTTTCAAGGGGTGGGACCCGAGATTCGAACATGGACCTCATGATAAATATTTTCAAGAGGTGGGACCCGGGACTCGAATGGACCCCATGATAAATATTTTCAAGAAGTGGGACCAGAGACTCGAACCCGGGTCCTCCAGAGTGGAAAGCCGAAGCGTTTCCACGCGGCCAATCGCGTTGGCCGACTATGTGTTATTTTCCCACCATGACACAGGAATAATGAAATATTTGTAGTTTGAACAATACATTTTCAAATAATAAGAAAAGAATAATAATCATATTTGTAATGATAAATATTTTTGTTTTTATTGTATTTATTGTGAATTAAGTAATTAAAAGTTGTACATCCACACAAGGTAACACTGCCGTTTTACTAATGAAAATCGTGATGAAAATTTAGTATCAATTTTGCGCTTGGCTACTATAAATGTCGAACCCATAGTCGTATCTAATGTAAAAATATTAAATCAATGTAACGCCACGCATCCAATCAAAAATTCTTTGTTTACTTTTGATTACGTTTCTTTCTAACATATAATAAAGATGATATGATATATAACTTTCGTGGTTTTTTGGTAGCCCTTCCATAAATCACTGTGAATCTATGCGGCCCTTGAACTTAAGTCTGTGTATCCCTGTTTTAGGAATTATGGAATTGAATTAGTAAATCTAGAATACCTAGATACAATAGATAGGGACTCAAAGTAAATCGTATAGTCGGCCGGATGGTCGAGTGGTCACGCTGTTTGCATGCCACGTAGGAGGACCTGGATCTAGTATCTCCTGAAAAGTTTTTCGGGGTGCTGGGACCGGACCGGCGATCCCGTCCTTCACCATCCAACCCCCTCCACGAGTGTGGGTGCAGCCCGAGGTTGGAACTGGCCCCGCCCCTGAGTAATCTCTCTGATTGGAAAAGGGCGTAAAATATGCAAAAATAAGTAAATCGTATGTGTGCAAACTAGACGAAAGTTTGATGATAAATACTTGTACTCTGGGTGGAAAGTGGCGACATCTATTATAAATAAAATAACGTTTTTAGAATATGTTTCCCTGATTGGAAAAGGGCGTAAAATATGCAAAAATAAGTAAATCGTATGAGTGCAAACTAGACGAAAGTTTGATGATAAATACTTGAACTCTGGGTGGAAAGTGGCGACATCTATTATAAATAAAATAACGTTTTTAGAATATGTTATTGTTATCTGAATTAAGGGCGAGTTCAGAAAATACTCGAAGTATGTTCTGGAGAGGCTGAAGAATGACGTCACTATCTATGGAAATCACGCATCCATGGTAGAAATCGCGAGACTAGGGATGTGCAAGACAACATGACGTCATTATTTAGCTTCTCCAGCGAAGTCTTCTCGGAGCATTTTCCGAACACACCTTAAAAAACAGTCTCTTCGTTACGATTAAATTTATATCGAAGAGTACAGAAAATATTTAAATTAATAAAGGTAAACGTGGTCTAATTTGGGGTATAAAATACGGTAAACGGGGTATAAAATAAATAAAATAAACGGGGTCTAATTTGATATATTGTATATGTCATTTAAAGCTAAAATATTTCAAATATTTAACTTTTTTAATTTAAAAATTTATTTTCGAAGCTTTTTCATTGTTTTCTGAACTATTTTTTTACTTTCCTTATTTTTTCTGAATTCTTCTATAAAAAAATAATACATATCAAAAATAAATTAGCATACAGTATTCTTAATATACTATATATTATAGTATAACAATGTAATAGAAAACAATGCAATGACAAAGCTCTGGAGAATTATATTACATCAGTAAATAAATTAAAAAATTAATATAAATATTTATAAAATAATAATTTTTGGGTCTTTCGAAAATAATTTTTGGGTTTTTTCGAAAATGTTTCTAGTTTATTTTGCGAAAATTTGGACAAAAATTTTCGCAAAATAAACTAGAAACATTTAGTTGACCTCTTACAGTCTATTATCGATCGTTAGGTCGATATTGACTACTTTAGATATTCCTGGTTTAGATGAAAATTAGAAGCCATTATAAAAGCAAAACAAAAAAATCATCATCAGTACATCGAAAACGCAATCTTATGAGATGACTTTATAATTCGAACTAACTATAAACATTTAAAAACAAATAAGACTGCTATTTTGTTTGACAGTTAATTTAATGAGCAAAAAATTATGACATCTGGGGCCATTGCATCAAAAAATAAATAAATAAATAAATAAATAAATAATTAAAGTTTTAAAAATAGTGAAATCGAAAAGCACATCAATTCGATTCCTAATAGAAAAACGACAAATTTTAATTTTTAAATTCAAAATCAATAAATGACGTTCATTGGGTTATTTTACAAATTTTCATTATATGATTGGATGGAATATTTATTTATAAAATTCTTTTTTGTTTTTATTATTATTGGTAATATTTTTCTCTGTCTTTTGTTGTTTGTTTATGTACCTGTAGGTGAGCAGGAAAAATTCTAATTATATGTTATACAGTACAGTATATATATATAGGCTATATATCTACACTGTATATATTTAATTAGGGTTTACGTATTAACGCCACCGCAGCAGAAGTTGCGCTAATGCGCCAATAAAGAGCAATCTTGTTGTATACACAGCTGCGGTGGCGTTAATACGGAAGTACCTACATGAGTCTTTTTAAAAGCTTAAACACTTTAATTTTTCGAAATTTGTATTATATTAGATTATGCAAAAAATAGATATACTGTATCTATCAGTTGATTTATTTTAAATTTAAATATTAATACAAATTTGAAAACATTAAGATAAAATAAATTATTACAGGAGTTATATCCAAATTTTGCAGGATTCTATTTAATAAATTATTAGAAATATGGTAAATTATTAACTGAACAGAACAATACAATATTTTTAATGGTTAATTTTTATTATTAATTTAAGCCGTTTAATTAATGCTGCAATTTATTTTCATCCTTAAAAATATCATTATAAGTTGATACGCTTAATTTTATGGTAAATTTGAAACTCGCTTTTAAAATAAAAGGGATTACAGAATTTATTTAATGATTTCTTGGATTTATTCAATTATCAAAATCGTGCACGCAAATTTGAATAGCCTAAAAATACATAAAATTTTAAAAAATTAAACTAAGTTGTATTTAATTTAATTATAAAATTATTATGAGGATATGTAATTAATCAACAGTTTCTACATCACTGTTTTAAAAATAAAAATAACATGCTAAAATAGTACTTAAACAATCAAATAATTTTCTTATTAAAAGGAAATAATAATAATTATTTTATTTGATTAAGTATTGTTTTTATATGCATTTTTATAACATTATTTACTGATATATATGCATTTACAGTATAGAATAGTATTCTATTTCATATCTAACTGCATATGGAAATTCTGATATTTTAAGTTATCTAAAAAATGCTAAATTATGTAAAAAATAAAAATCTATAATATTTATCACAAATTAAAATCTATGATTACTAGAACTTATTGGAAACTTTTCTAAACATTTTTATTTCATGCTATTATCACATCAGCTGAAGAAAATACTGTATTTATTAAAATAATTATCATTAATATAATTATGCTGCTTCTAATCAGATTTTTTTATAGCAGTTTATTATTAATAAATAAATTATAAAAAATAACTTTAAGTAGTATTTATAAATTTGAAAAATAATTCAAACATAACATTAAAAAAAATACAAGCTTTTATGAACGAGTAGTGCTCTATTAAAGTATTTTTAGTTTTTCATCCATTATCAGTAATGCATAAGGTAACAGTTAGACCAACATACAGCAATACAACAGATTGGAAACCAAATTAATGGAAATCAAGGTAAGTAAAGGCAGTACTTCTCTATTTTTTTAAAGAAGAGCCATAGTGAAAACGAGCACATCTAATAAAGTACTGCTGTTTTATAAAAATTTATTTATTCTTATACACTCAAACTTATAAATGAAAACATCCCCCAGTTCAAATTATAACAATCAGAAACAAAAATAAAATATAAAGAAAAAACAATACTTAAAGTTCATAAATAACATTGTAACTGTTTGCTGCTCTATTAAAATTGGATGAATAAATTTTACTGATTGTGTTGCTGTTTTATTTAAAAATATTTTATATTATTTAATAATTTATTTTAAAATATATTATTAAAAACACTATTTAACTATTAAACTAAATCATCTTGCTAAAATAAGATAAGTATTGAATAAACAGTTTATCTTACTTATATGGCTTATAAAGCTTTTTTATTGATCACTTTACTTTATCCATTAAAATATTAAAAAAAGTTCACTCTTTTCTACTATATTGTAAATATCAACAAAGATTATGAGAAAATTGAATATATTTTCAATGTAATTTAGTTTTTATAATGCCATTATTTATTTTTTTTACAACTAATAAAATTTATAAAGTTATTTTCTCATATTTATGTTCAATTTACTTTTTAGTAATTTTAAAACAAGTTAAGTACTTTATATTATACATCTATTGCCCAGATTAATTTAAAAACTTGTCCAAGCGACTTATGAAAATAAAATGTTACTTAAATAATTTATATTGTGTAATTTCTAGCATGAAAATTTGGCAGTCTCTGTTTCCGTAGCACTAATGGTAACATTGTATTTTTTCCCTATCATATCTAAATACCATTAACTTATAAAACAGTGTGTATTTAGAATTTTTTATCCGGCATTTTTTTATTTTTTTTAATTTTTATACAATAATAAATAATTCTGAGTAACCAGTATGATTATTACCTTCGCATAAATTTTAAATATATATTATATAACTGGAAAAAGCGAATTCTGGTTTGAATCGATGCCTATATCTAAGCTTGGCGTTAGACTAGATGTCTCAAACATGGCGGTATTCAAGATCATGTCCATACTTTTCTATAGGAGCATAGAGTGACTTTAGGTAGAATCGACCAGAAGATTGAAGGATGGAGTTGGAACAACCGGGTCCGAACCCCTCCTGAAAAACCCTGATAAGGGAATGCGTTACTACGCGACCATCCGGCTCACTTTCCGGTTGGTATTAGATTATCATACTACATATGTAATAATTTATTAGCGCTTGGTAATTAAAGGAAGTATGGATAAGTACCAATACCGATGGTCAGGCGTAAGCGATATCATTCTGCAAATATAAAACCAGGCCATGTGTTTGGATGACTGAAATAACAATTCAAACTTTGAAATTTTGGATTTATTTAACTTTAAGGCAGGAAAATATTTCGAAATAATTTGTGTCGGACCTATAATTAGCGTTACCTGGTTCAACTATCACTCCGGTTATAACTACGTGGCATTACCAATCGTTTTTTTATTTGTTATTTTCCTTACCGTCAAGCCTGACCACCTTAGTTTAAGAAATTTCACTATCGGTTGGAATATGTTAGAAATGTGAAAACATTTTCTATCCATGTGTTGAAACAGTTAGAAAACTATATTCACTAAGACGTGACGAAAGTTCAAATTTATGAAAAGATATCCGAATTGCCATCAGCACTTTACCAGGTAGACAGTCCGGCAGGCTAAACGTGCTTTCTATAATTTTTTTTTTTATATTTCGGTACGACTTACAGTTCCATCGGCATGGAATGCCGATAAATAATGAAATTTATTAGGTTCATTTCCACTATATTATAAAAATAATTTTCGATTTTTATAAAGCACTAGGTGGCGCGTTCGAATGATTAATTCTGGTGGATATTTGTTACACCGACATAGCCTACTCGTTAACCTAACACGCGCTTTATTACCATTTTGAAATATGTAACGGTAGTTATCTTAACCAGTTTTTATGGCCATTACCAGAGTGGAATAGATATATTTACTCATTAATGATCATTTCTAGGTAAATTATAAGTTTCTGTCTGAATTTCGAGTATTCGACTCGGGTTACGACCGAGATTAATAATATAATGGACCGAAAATAACTTAAATGTTTCGGTTGCTTAACTTAGCGTAACGTGTTCTGTACCAACGATTTCTATTTGCATTTCATATAAATGAATAAATTACAATTATTATTCTTATTATTAACTGTTGCCGGTTTGGTGGCCATATCCGAGACAAATAAGATTCTATCCAGGTATCGGTGACATTATAAAATTCCGGGCGGTGTGACAAAGTACCGTACCAGTGAGGTGCCCATCATTTTCGCTGGTAGTTTAATTCGGTATCACCCTTTATAATCGTATGGAATTTCGGGCTGTATCCGACGCTATGGACCGATTTGGATTTAACGAAGTAAACTATTGTAGAGTGGCAGACCAGCGATGCCCAGATACTTACGGCGCACCAACTTTATAAAATTACCAATTTTGGCCGTATAGTTCTGGGGCTAAGCGTTGGAGGTGAAAAAGATCCGCCGCGCCTTTATATCCTAGCTGCAGTCTGGCCAGCCGAAACGGAAAAATGGACGAAAATAGGCGCCACGAATTAAAACATTTATTAACTTATCTGGGAACCGAAACAATGGGAATTGCGGTTTGAACCAGTGGTAGAGTTTGCGGTAGACTCACCGCCATTATTCCAGCCGAAGCGAGGAAAGGCAAAAATTAATTTCGTTAATCGATGCCAAAAATAGACGAATGATAATTGAATACGGAGAATCGGTACCAACATATTCCAAAAGTAAGTTATAGGCCGTACGCCTTGGTGCAAAGACGTGGATCGGAAGGGACGCTCTGATTAAACGGTTATATTAGATGGGCCGTGGTACAGTAATTGGTAAGAAAATTGCGAAGAATGCCTGGTAATGCGTAATCGCTATAAATAATGTATAAAAGGGCGTTAAAAGGAGCTCCGTGTGTTCGAAAGTAAATTTTCTATATTCCAGTTAGGAAATGAAAATAATACTAGGCTTTTGTTATTCCTTTCCCGTGTTTTTCTGATTACCAGCGTCCCAAATAGCTAAATTCGATTATAAATTTAGAAATAGGGATGGGTAAATTCCTGATCCAATTTGTCATCTTTAATTACCGATATCGGAAGAGGGCTTATCTTGGACCAGGAATTAGCCAAGCGTGTAGGTGCCGAATACTATAAATAAATATTCCGATATAAAGTCCCGGTTTTAATCTCGATAAATTCCAAACGTGTCTTAAGCGCTGTCAAGTAAAGCCAGTGGCCGAATAACTTTTGGCAACAAAATGATCGATGCGTTATTTAAAAATGTATGTTCCTAACTGTAATTTCGGAATTTCTTTTTCACTGGTAATACCTAATCTTGTAACATAAACTTTCATTATAACTTATCTAGTCGTCTAGGACAACCAACCTCAGGTCTGATCGTCAATTAATACATTCATTTTTGGAATACGAAACTGGTGTTATAATATTTTATAAAAATTTCGATAGTATTCTTATATAAGGTAAATTATAGTGGGAATGTTCCGCTCTAATACAAATACAGTAGCCCATTATTTTGGTAACAAAGCGGTGAGGGTCTCTGCCTATGCCCGAATCGACGTCCAACTTACGTAACAATAGACACTCCTTCGATTCCTGACCATTATCTATTGATTTTTACGTAAAAATCGGATGAGTGCTAACCTACGACTATCGAGAATTTATTTATTTTTCATCGATTATTATTCAAAATTAGAAGGAAATAGACAGATACATATTATCGATTACATATCCCTCGCAGTCATTTTGCTCTTTAGCTATTAGTTTGATTTTTGGTAGTTAAATTAATATCGGGCCGTAAATGTCCCACCCACCGGCAGATGACACGTACACCACTTTTAAATTAATTTTTCTGTATATCATTTCGACGTTCGTCTTTTATTTCAGAAATATGCCCGATAATAAATGCAGAAAAATGATATAGTATTAGTATATCCTATGCGCGTGGTCTTAACACCAGTCAGTGGCTAGCGCCGCAGCGGTCATCCTCGGCTGCGCACACTCCGATAGGTTCGACCCTCGGAAAAATGCTGTTCAACCGGCCAGGCCCGGGCCCCTGCCGAAAACTTCTTAAAGGTGTGGGACCCGGATCCTCTAGATTGGAAGCGTAGTACTCTTCCCCTGGCTCAAAATAGTAATGTCTGGTTTATGTTAATTTAGGCGGCTTCCCAACTAATATTAATGTGGTCAAACGCTATCCTCCAATTAAAGGCCGATGTCACCAGGGATATGGCGGCCCGCCATGTCTATGGAATGCCCAGTCGTTTAATACCCAACGACGTTAAACTCCATAGAAAAAAGCCAATATCGATACGCATTCCGAGTCGTACTCGAAGCCTGATTCCAAAGATTCGATAAGACCAACCCGAAAGATCGGTACAATTTCTTAATTTTTGCATGTCCATTTCTATATTTAGTTGGTTGATTAAAAGTGTTTTTTGAATGAAACATTCAAAAATACTTTTTTCAGGGTGATGCCACATTATCCCATATCTGGAGTAATGAGTTATTTCTTTTTTAAAGTCGGTCTATCAGAAGTCTTTAAGCTTTTAAGGTCGTCCACTATGTTTCCGATATTCCAATCGATCTGGTTTATTGTGACGAGAGATTTATTCCTAATGTATTATAGATGGAAATTAACACAAATGAAAAAATGTTGCCTAATTTACTAAATTTTATTTTTTTAAATAAAATTGCTATCGACCCCGTGGTCGGCCGACTCTTTGTCGTTTTAAATTAGACGGTCAAAGATGATTAATTAATTAGACTAGGCAATTAGAAACGGGCAACAATCCGAAAACAGTCGATTTTCCGCTCGGTTAACGGAATACCGTATATAACTTGGTAAGTGTTTTATTTAAAGCGTCTTGGTGTGTAAAACATAACCGTATGGTGATGGCGTTATTACAGCCAGCCAAATAGTATATATTATATTTATTCCGCGTGGGTCACGCCTGTCTCGTACCAGCCCGAGGCAAAAATTGCTGGATATTTTAACGGCTTTAAGAATTTTAAACTGGCAAAACAGCGTCTACCCTTGGCTAAAGACCATCTCGATGGCGCGTAGATTTCTCTATCTAAACCGTGGCACAGCCACCATATCTAGGCCACAATTTTCCGTATCCGATTTCGCCAAATTTATAAAAAACCAATAAAAACGAATTTACATCCCGAGCCAGTGGGAAGTCACTTTTCTCGGCCCGATAGATTTTTGGGACTAGCCGAAACGTTTTGGGGGGCGGTAGTTACGTACAAATATGGATAAGATAACCGATCATCGGCTTACTGTCCAGCTGGAGTACCGGTACTCTGGCCAACTGGAAGCTCCCTCGGTAACCCTTAACGCAAATAAAATTTAATTTTATGTAAAATTATTTTAAACCCGTTCTCGACCACCATTTTATTGGAGCGAAAACCGAGTCCGCCCGTCGAATAGAAAAATGTGAGAATACGGTGCGTCGAACGACAACCGGTTGTCGTATATGAACTGGGTATAGAAGTAAAGTGTAAAAGAATGACAAAAGGTCCTCCCAGACTGGGTTTCGATTGTTTTTCAAACGCTACCCGGTGCCATTTATTTGTTATCTGACATAGCGTAGTGGCTGCATTCTGTCAGCTGTCATGGCTGGAACTCGACAGAGGCGGCCAACTCAATACAACAAGACGGCGTTGTCACCAATCTAATGTCAATAGAAAGTTGGAAAGATTGCAGGTAAAACACCTTATCTGGTTAGCAGTCCATTTCATATGGATGAAGTCCCGTTGGAATAGAACACGCATCAAACAGGGGCGTTAACTGCCGTCGGTGTGTCCCTTTTCTATAAAACTTTGTAACGCCCTGAATAAAACATGTTGTGTCCTTCCCATCTTGTTTCGAATCCACTCTCTCGTCGAGTTAAAATGTCATCAATTCTTACTCACTCTTTTCTTCATCCTGTCGAAACGAGGTGTCGATAATCTTTCTCCTTTTATACAAATTCAAATGCGATGGAGCGACAACCGTTTCCTTCGGTCCGAGGACTCTGGCTTAACAGGCTGAATATTTAATCCGTCACTCCGTTTTCCATCGAGAGTTTTATAAAAGATAGGCGTCTTCCCCTTAAAGACAGTACACTCGTTAGATTCCGGGCTGACGACCGAAGCTAACGGCTGACGGTACAAAATCCGCTAGCAGCCCGCCAAAATGGGACCGTCCATATCCCTCCTTATTTCTCCTAATTCGTTGGACTCCGGACAAAAGATAGTATCTTTCACCCACCGACCAGCGCTTTTCTCAATTTCGGTCACCTACTTTTCCAAAGAATATTTGGAACAGTTACACATTTTGTGTGTATAACGCCAGTCATCAGCCGCCGTGTTTACCTTTTTGTATCGACTGTAATCTTTCCAGCCTGGTAACAAATTCCCGTGAATGGGAGGCAGAATTTCACCCTCCACCATTCGCTGGCGATAAGAGACGAGGTAAGAGTGCCCGATGTTTTCCAGTAGTGATCCGCCAAACATTTGGTTTCCTTCTTTCTGGGAGCTTTTCTACCTTCTCCATTCTCGACTTTTCCCACCATTAACTCTACTAGTGCGCTCTCTATTATCTTTTCTAAGAAAAAGTAAAATTTTGAAAAACGACGCTTTCTAATACGGCGGACTAGTCGGTTACGTCTTGACTATTAAAAAGGATTGTAGGTTAATTATTGTACGGTATTCTTCCATTTTCATTAGCTAAGAGAGTCGAAGTTTCATCCGGGTCTCTGTCAGTTTCTATGGCGATGTCGGGAAGACCAGAAAGAAAGGATTTAGCTACTGGATGGAAAAAGAACGGTTACTCCATTTTTGTTTCCTTACCGAAAGAAATAGTCGGTGTCCGTTTTCCCGTAAAACACTCGGTCACATACATCCTTTTTAAATATAACTATGCACCACGAGCGAAACACGCGAACTATACTGTATGTTGTATAAATTTATACCAGGAAAGAATGTCCGTATTCGGCGTATTGCGTATCGGTGATAAAAATATTTAACCACATCCATAACGGTTGTCGATATTCTATTAATAAGTATGAAAGCGGTAATAATTAATTAATACAGGTTCCATTACTAATTCAAAAATCACCGAATGCGGACTGTTGGCATATATCTATATAACTTTTAGAGGAATCTCAGAATTATGATTAACCACTAGATACACATCTCCTACCGTTTCTAAATAGTTATTTTAACTTCAGTTTCATTTTTATCGCGTTTTGATTCTTTAAAAAAAAATAAATAAATAAAAGGGGCTAATGATTAGTGATGAGTTTATTTTTATGTAATAGTCTGATACAAATTTGAAGAATACATTACGCGGATATTACCGTATTTGGAATATCGGCCCTGTCCGTATTGATAACTGAAACGATATTTAAAGTAATTACAAATTATTTTCAGACAGTAAAATAATGCGGCTCGTAGATGGCTGCACCGGTAAAAGATTTGAACTCAAATCAAATCTGATAAGAAACGGGAGGATAAGCTTCCATTCGAGTAGAACAGCCAAACCTCCTTTTCTTCCTTTTTATCCTCTTTCTATTCGACGAGGGCTAAGCGGCGGTCCACACCCGTAGTGTGATCGACCGCGGGTCCAATCGGTCCTTCTGAAAAAGCTGCCCACCTGAGACCCGGAAATGAAGCGCGGTACGCGTCCACCGTGGCCATCCGACCGACAGCCGAAGGCATTAAATCGTTCGAATGGTTAAGACGGGAGTCGAAGTTTTGGCTCCAGGTGTATCGATTTCCAGTATAATTACTTAAAGTAACTCCGGACGGATAGGTCTGCGGATAGTAGCTTAGTAAAGTAGCGACGATCACTTGGGTAGACGGGTTCCATTTCGGATCCCACGTTTCCAATTTTTCCGAATCCCGGATTGGAACACTCCTTTCACCTTCCGGTTGAGGCCACCATGGAGGTGGGCCAGTCTGTCACGGACTGTAAAGGCGCCGCTGCCCAAATTATCCTCGGTGTCATTCGGAGGCTTAATTAATTCGAGTTAACCTAACTGGACCGACGGAAAGAAACAGTGATAGCGTTACTTATTTATTTATATATTATATTATCATAGAAATAAGATAGGAAATCAAGAATAACCAATAGATGACCAACGTGATGGGACACTTTACGCTTATTAGAAAGCACTACGCTTCCAGAGAACGGAAGAACTTTTAAAATGGAATACTTAAGATGCAGAATATAAATTCCAGTACTCCGCGTTATATCGAACTTTTCGGGCGACTACCGGTGATATTAGTTTACTTAAGCCGCCGTATCTTCATGGGATATTCTTTATCTGGCGGAGGCACTCGTAGAGTTCATCACAGGCTGGTCAACATCCACCATGGAATCAACCGGAAGGTCGAATGACGGCGTTCAATGGGTCGAGGCCGGACCCTGACGAAAAACTGGAGGTGTGGAATCAGGATTTGAATCCTGTCCTGCAAGGTAGTAAACCGTCTTTACCGAGAGGCCATCAGGCCGACGATGAGTAGCGGTAATTTATACTTTGGCACTTAATGGCCAGTTAAGGCGACCTATAATTCGCGGTCCAGACTGGCCTACGTCCATCATCCACCGACATTTGTCCTAGACAAGTCCGAAGACGAGTGGCTAGTCGGGATCGGCGACATAAGTGTTTGCGTCCAGGAAAATTACTTTTGATGCGGACAAGATAGATATTCCTTCGAACCAATAACACATACCACTGCCTGTTAAGGAGAAAATCTCGGAGAACGCCCCGGTGTCGGGTTGAAGATCGATATATTTTATTTATTAAACTAAATAACCGGAAGATTAGGGAATAATCGTTTCCCACAGACCACGTCGAAGGAAAAGCTAAAAAAACCCCCAGTGAGGAAAGGAAGGACCAATAATGTCGAACCTTTCCAACATATAAAGTACGAAACCGAGTTGTCGACGGAATAATGGATGGCAGTCGATATCCAGCTCGCGCATTATCAATAGTTAATAATTTCAGTCCAGATAATAGAGGGACTTAATAACAACCATCCGACTAATACGCGACAATTATATTGTTATAAGCGGTCGAACGCGCGGCGCCGCGTCGGATTCGTTTTACTTCGGTTCCGATTCCCCGAGGAACCCGATCGAAACTTTCAAAAAAAAAGTGATTTCTCGAGAGTTTGACTTCTGCCGCGCTTGACAGAAAAAGTTAGAATCTCGAACAAAAATCGAATACACTTCCAGCCCAGACCGAGTTAGCGGGCTTCCGTAACTAGTGGGGAGGACTGGCGTTTTTCGGTGGTGGAAATGGCCCGAAAGAAAACGACTTTCATTTCTCGCATCTACGTCTCGGCAGTTTAAATCCTAATCAGATTCGGTCCGATGCGGAAGAAAACAATGTTGGTGTGTAATAAAAAATCTTGTCCTCTAGGACTTAATCTGGGTGGTGAGTGGAAAGCCCGGATCTATTAACTTTGTATCGGGACTGGCCGCGAACCGGTGAAAAAATTTGATGGACCACTCCCGCCTCTTTACGTATTGGGGATGAGTGCGCGCGCGTATATAGATGGCTGGCTAGAAAGAAGCCAGTTATGACCGAAACAAGATTGACTGTATTTATCGAAAAACTCGACGCCACCGTACAACTGTATCGGTGTGTCGGTCGAACGACAACGGTGAAGCGCGTGACGCTCTCATTCCGGAAGATCCCACCCCTCCAAAAGTTTTCCGGGCGGAATCGGAATTGGGTTGGTAAATGTCATCTTCTTCCCGACAGTCGGCCTGACCGGAAGTACGGGCGATCGCGGCGGCACTAGAAGACCTGGTCGGTCGGTACCCTTCGGAAGGAAAGCGGCGTCGAACCGCACCCACCAAAAACTTTATTGGAAGAATGGGTGGTTATTTTAGGATAGAGTTAATTGGTGATAGTTCAGAAACCGACTGTGGTCGATGGGCTGTATGTGTAGGTGGCAGTGACTGGGATTTTATTCGAAGTAACTCGAACACTTCTTTAAATTAGTCTAGATGGAAGGTAAGTTAAGGTGGGAGGTTAGGACCAGTTTAGATCGAACTGGTGCTAACGGTTGAGGAATTAGGTTGAGGGCGGCGGGCTTCGCATCCGGCAGGAAGGCGGTAATCAACGGTTGGAGCTGGCTGCTGTCGGTCCGGTGACAAATGAGTTTTCTCCAGATAGACAACAGTTGGTAGAAAACTGGCAAACGACCTTAGCTGGTGACTAACTCGGGCTACATTACGGTCTTAATTGATTATACTCTCGTCTTTATTGGGCATCAGTTCCTAGTTTCTGTGAATAACTAGATGGGACGCGCCTCAATCAACTAGCCGTCCGACCGTCTTCTCTTCTAATGATCTGTTAACTTTGTACCCCAGGTGACAAATGTACACTTATCTATTAATCTTCTCTCGTGTCGGCGCTATTCTGTAATTAGCCGGGCCGATCTCGGACACTCTCCGCCACTTTATCCGTTATCGCTGGCAGGATTCGCAACATCACGCCTCCACGCTTTTCTACTTTATTGGCGAATTTTTCTACACGCGTTTTTCTCTTTCCCGTAAGCTATTCCATTAAAATCCGACAAGTCGGCGGAACCGAAGCCCATTTCGATCAGCCATCTCCTTTACTCGCATCCAGGAAACTTCCTCTCAAAAATTCGGGTTGGTTGCTTAGCCGAAATTTCGGCCCTGGTCCGTCGACCGAGCTGTCGGTCGCTTTCTTTGACCCAACCCGACTGGTGTCGACTTTCTTAGCCGGTCGTCCCTAGAAATCTTGGGGAAAATGGAGGAAAAGCTTGTGTGATTGTCGTTTTAATTTGAACTGGAAAAGAGTAAATTCCGCCGACTCCAGCACCGGTTATTTTCATCCAGGTTTAAAGCCATGGGGGTATCCGTGGGAAATTTTCTATCGACGCGGGATTTTCGCATTTGGCTACATTTCGGATTCCAATAACGCCTTGGGTACCTTTCTAGCCTTTCTCTTATCCTGTTCTCATCCAATCCGGCCGATCAATTCTTCATTCTACTGTTTTCTTTCCATATATTTTTCTTTCTAAAGCTATTTTTGATCTTCTTCCGTCTTCCATTCCATGTCCCGTTGTTCTATCCACTTTCCTTCTTTTCTTATTAGCTGGGTTTTCCTCTCGCTCTTCTTAATACTTCTCATTACGTATTTTTTATACCATATAGTTTATTCTATATTCTTCTAATCCACTTTTTAAACGTTTCTGGTTTCCTATTTGCTATTCCTCCCGAATCGTTATTTTTAATGATATACTCCGCATCATTTTATTATATTAAATAAATAAAATATTTTACCAAATTATTATCCTAATCTTTTCTTCGTTTTAAATCCGAATTCAACTTTTCCTAAAATTCTTTTATTTTGTCGCCAAAAAGTTTTCTTCGTTCTCTCCCTTTTTCTTTATCTGTAGAATACAATTGGCGCGTTTCGGACCTTCCCACCCATCGATAACTCGGACTCGTTGTTGATATTATAGCCTACGATAACATTATTTAGTCCAGTCTTCTCGTTAACTTCTTTCGTTTTTCTTAAAAATAATTTTCTGGTGGTAGTTCTTGGATTCGGACCGAGAATTAATTCTCTAATGATCACTCCTATTACCTCGTCTTTGGCCATAAATCACCGATAGAACACAATAATAATATATACCAGCTTCCAGCCCAAATGAATTCGTAAACTATCAAAGTTTTAAGTAGAAACCCACCTTCGACCATTCTAAACGCTAATAGTTGGATAATAAATAATTTTACCTCGGTTCCGTTATTTTATCTCGGTTTAACCTGTTATGGTAAGCGTGTGGACAGATAGTGCCAAAACGATTTAAGTTATTCACCCGAAAACGCCTGGCGCAAGAAGGTAACGCATCGACGACTGGCCGGCATAAGATAAATTATTACCGATACTATATATACGAAAATACCAGAAAGAATTTACCGGAACTATCTCTGTAAACCACCTACCACATCCGATAAAAGAATCTACGAAATTAAAAAAGGCATAGCTCGGCGTTCCGTCATCCAATAGTTTAAGCCCAGCACACGGACGTAAACATCGCGCCATTCCGTAAATTCGTCCGCCCTACAAATTTTATTTCGAAATTACGCACCCGTAACGGAATTTTTGATGCGCTAAACGAAGGTGGCATTCTATACCTTCCCGTTATCATCTACCCAATCGTACTGCCAAGATGAAAAGATGCGGAGCCTATCCAAAGTGAAAAATCAAAGTTACTGCCCGAAGATAATTAGATGGTTATCTGCCTGGTAGATATAACCTAACACAGACGACCAGCCGCATTTTGGTGGCTAATGAAATATTTATCATTACTGAATATTCCATTTCGTTGATCCGGTTCTTAAATTTTCCCCATGTTAACATAATAAGATGACAGACATTATAAGATCTCCTATGTGCCGGCCCTAGCTGGCCATCTCGCCTCACTACGGATAAAGATGGAAAGCGGCGCCAAACGTAAAAAACAGATTGGATTTATGCCAACTCGTTCTTAATCTTCTTACATACAGTATTTGTTTGTGACTGGCATTTCCAGATTCTCATTTGTGAAATTCTCAGAACGATTTTGGAGAAATTTCGGATTTAAAATTTCCGGTATTCGAGAAAATGACTACCGAAATTTAATTTCCCAAATCGTACTTTTAAGTCTATAAGAAACCAGACTATATTGATTATAGTAGCCACTGAAGGAAAAGAATTGTCTTGTATTGATAAGAAAAATAGGTATAAGTTTTGGCTAGTAAATATCTCACACTATTTTATTACAGAAACTTTCAACCATCTTTCAACTAAGCGGTGTTAAACCACACGGTAACTTTCACCTCACCCGTGGTTTAACGCCTCTTTCCATTCGATGGATATTAGACGGTGAGTTTCCAATGGTCATCACGGCCCGCAGATATCAGTGGTTGGGTGAAGGATGGGGATTAATGGGGCGGGATCAGACATCGCTTAGAAAAAATTGTTACGACCAGAATCGAACCCGGCAGCCAGTGAGAAGCTAACGGCATAAAATATCCAGCTGAGATTCGGACAACCATCCCGAAACCGTCTTCGACTTTTAACCGTCACAGTCGAAAACTTACTTCGTATACAATCTTTTTATCGGTGTACACCTATCAATTCGACTTTCTCCGTTATCTCCGAAAAAGGCAGAAACTTTTTCTATCCCGTTACTTATCTTAGTCGTTTATTGGCCTTAAAGTTTTCCTCATTTCTATAATATAGCAATCTAGATATTTTTTTCTTCTTTACGGTCAGTGGGTACCACAGTTTCGGAAAATATAAAATTTCCCGGGGTGGCGTCTCTCGGAAAATTGGCGCTCTTCCATCCTCGGTAATCCTAAGGATGACCCACCCGTCCGACGTCGGGTGTACGGGGCCTGTACATTAAAAAGAAACCTTCGGCGCGCTTATGGTTCGAGACTATTCGAATTAGGACATTTTCATCGACAGAATAGGTATAATTTTGGATTTCCCGAGGAAATTAACAACCAAATTGTATTTTTGTCGGGCGAAAGGCGAAAACATCGTAACTACCACGGTGTCAGATAATACGCCTCATTAAAGTAGTCGTTAAACACAATTAGGCTCGTAATTTAAAAGTAAACACCACCATCAACACAAAGCGTAACCATCCAAATAAATTCGTTCAATTTCCTTTAAAGATCCCAGATACGGCGTATACAATCGGGAAAAATTAAGCACCGTATTGTTAAAAAAGTCATTAGCAAAAAATACAGAAAATTAATCATTGTGTTTTTAATAAAAAATAATAATAATAACTTAAAGCGAATCGACAACACGATGCTCATTGTCATTTGGGAAAGTTTTCCTTTCAAGGAAAATTTCCCTTTTCCCCCGGTTTATTTTTCCCTTTAGCGATTATTTTAACCGATAGAGTACTGGGAAGTATTATAATAAGAGTAGTACTTCGCTTTGGCACAAATGAAAAATTCGAAAACGATTTCGATTTAGTCAGTCAGAACCGGTAAAGACGTCACTTTCAAAATCCAACCCCTTTCGATTAACCGGCGTAGAAAAATTATAGTTATTCCGCTGGTAGTTCGGCTACTGTTCCGCCTCGCTTCTTCTCTGAATTTGAGAAAAGAGGTAAGAGCTAGTTTACCGTAGCTTGAAAGAAACGAAGACCAAATCCACTAAGCCGTACTAACACCGGAGAAGATTAACAGCGGGATAATTACGCCGAAAGTTGCCAGCCACCCACGGATAAAACCGCGACTGGTTAACGGGCCCACCAAAATTACAGATTTACGGGAAGATGGTTTTCCAGGCTCGATTCATTCCATACGGTTGTCATATATATCCTTCCATTCTACTACGGAGGAAAGGATATAAGGGTACCGATTAGACGAGTGACGGGGTTGGGCCGTGGGTAGAGCAGCTAAAAATTGTTGGGTATTCGATTGGGTCGAAACTAGAGAAACAATTCAAACCATGGGTACCGGGTTCGATAGTATCGAGGCGGTAACTGCCCAGACGGTCGACTTCCAAAAATTCTGGTTTGTATTATAGAACAGTATAGGTATCGATGTTAGAGTGCGTTCCAATTGTGGGATTTATTCGGGCCGGTTGGAAATCTATCCGGTTTGGGACGCGGCTGATGGGGCCGTCCGGCATCCTTCCTTTTTTGGGATACCCATTAACCGGTTTTAAAATTATCGGTGTCGGGTGGCACCCGCTTAAAAAAGAAACCCACAGACGGGAAGGGCTACAGAGTGATAATAGGGCGTGGGGAAAATCGGATAAAACCAGCGAGATTAGCTTCCCACGGGGAAATGGACTCCGTCTGTAAAACTTAAAGGCATATATAAATCAAACTATAGGTAAAAGAGGTATTTTCTTACTTTAACTCGGAGTAGGTGTTAAATTTTTACACCGAGAAAAGAACGCGAATAATTAAGGCGCCGTGGTGTATTTGTAAGAATTTCTACGGATCGACCGGGCCGGGCCGCGGACCATAAAAGGTGGACCATCGGTGATACGGGCGTCGAGGCGACTGAACGGATGGAGCGGGGTGAAAAGAGACGACGAATAACGGTGGAAGCGATTAGAGCGGTCGGCCGATTTGGCGCCTGATTCCAGGAGGCGAACCCTTCCAGAAGAATTCCAGCGACCGGTTGTAAGTTCATAAACGACGGGAGAGAAGGAAAACTATTAAACCACATTTGTCGGAAACCAGAAGATACCTGGAGGAATTTCCAGGCGGATGGAACGGAGCCCGATACTTTTTTACAATTACTAATACTTCGCGTATATATTTAAAGGTGGTAAAATGCCGGGCAACATTTAAAGGGAGGCGGAATCGATCTTCTCTTTTAATACGGGAATAGCGTCGAATGGTTTAATTTGGTGACGGAGGGCCAGCCAGCTTTTCCCTCCGCCGATTCGGGATGGAGAACCAGAAAAGTTGGGGTAGAAAAGAAGAGGTGTGGGTCTCTCGATACGCCTAGGATAGACCGACTTAAATCTGGAACGCTTTCATTAGCGGACGGCTTTAATGAATTCTTGGGGCGAATATAACGGTTCTTATCTAGAATGACGTATAAGGAGGAAGAGAAGCGTACGTCACAATTAAATACGAAGTCTTTTATCTGAAGACGGTATCTCAATCACAATTAATCGACTGGCAGCTTCGCTAGGCGAGCGGTAATGGGAGGAAAAAAACTCGGGCAGAAGATATACTTTCAAATTGAATTAAGCACCGTTAACGATTGAGTAATTAACAATTAGTCGCTTCGTTGATTGTTCGTTTTCTGTCGATTTGCGTTTTTCACTAGCGGCAGAAAGATCGAAATTAAATTCCGCAATTTGTAATCCGGCCAAGAAACTCCGGGATACGATATTTCCACGGCTAAACACCGTCGGCCCACCACCCTCCACGCTCCACTCGGCGCCGGCCTTTCTTAGCAGACGCTCCGTTTTCCGGTTCTCATATTTAATAATTTTTAATAATAATTTAAATAAATATTGATTTGAATATCCTCAGTCTGAAATATTCCAAAATTTATGCCTTCTTTTTCACATCAAGGAGTCCTTTGAGATAAGACTATGACACACTATTTGTGCTATGAAAGATAATGCAATAATGCATGCACAATGGGTGGGATGGCTTACTGAATCATGACAGATTTTATGATTCAGTAAAACATCAACAAAGTTGGCCTTAGAGTGGATGAGCCAGGTGGACATCTAGGGCTACCACACAAACAATTCCCTTCTGTAAAAAAGCCTATAAGTGAACATTTTATGGGGACTAAAAGAAAAAATGAATAAGCTTTTCAACAAAAATGCAACTATAACAATAAAGCATATATAACACAATAAGTAATATTTCTGCTTTTTATCCTTAGTATTGACTAACATTCTGTCAGACATGACCATATTTTTTTCTGCAATTCGAACTTATTCTAAAACTTTATAATATCACTTTATTCTACAGCTATAAAAATAAATATGCAGGTGTTTCTATAATGAAGACTTTGACCATAGACTAATTTATAACAATAGCTCTTGCAGATCAAGTTAAATAATTGAAGTACCAATAATAATTACTCAATCTTCAGTGAATTATTTTCTTCTGTATTAAACAGAAAATGTATTCTATGCTAAAAACTGAATAATATTTTATATTCTAATATGTGATTTAGCTTTTCAAATTACTGTATGAAATTTTATAATTATATTAATATAAATATATTAGTGTCAAATTTAAAATATTGTATAGTTATTATAGTGATAAAAACACTTATCATGTGACAGAAAGAAGGAACATCCTGTAATCATTTAAAATTTGTCAAAAACTGCTTTAAAATTTAATCAAATTTAAATGTATAGCATAGAATTATTGAATATATAATGTTTTACAAATTAATCAAAATAACCACATCATTTAAATTATAAAACTAATAAAAAACAATGGGGAAAAAATTAGTTAATTTTTGAATTACTTTTTTAGTTGGGAGAGTAAATGGAATTTTATAAACGTTTTTGCAAATATTAAAGCTGGAAAAGTTGTTTTTTTAATTCATTTGTATTTCAAGTGATCACTTTAGTGGGTACAGTATAAGTTTTTATTGGAGTTGTTCAGAAAGTAATTTTGTTTTTTCCCACCAGTGGCGTTAATTGTATTTTTACCCGCCAATTTCATTCTAAGCCATATTGTCATTATAAATTTCGACAGTTGACATTTCAAGGTATATTTATAAAAAATTTTTTTTTTTTTTTTTTTTTTTTTTTTTTTTTTTTTTTTATAAAAAAAAAAAAAATTTTTTTTTGATTCTGGGCATTTTTTTTTTGTGTCCTATCAAAAATGGAAAATAAAATAAAGATTTTTGGTTTGGCATGAATAACAAATTCTATTAGTCTTTTGCCTCTCTTGTTTCGTATAACAGTGGCATGCTTTCCCATTCTTCATCCTGATGTCTTCTTCCAACTTTTGAGTTAAGTCACCTCTGATAATTGTGAAGTGTGCTGGGTTGGTATTAATTTCCTTACTTTAATCTGTTGTAATGCAAATAAATATATATTATAACATTATTTCATGCTATATTATCTATTAAGTAGAACAGATGTTTACTGAACAAATTATATAAACTTCAGCTTGAAGGGGATTATTTTTATAAATAAAAAAAAAAAAACAATTTTTATTTATGCTATATTTGAAAAACATTTTTATTGGAAATTTTCATAAAAGAGAATTAATACAGGTAGTCCTTGAATTATCTTCCTTTCTACAGGGATTAGTTTTAAATCCCACCATTGCATGGTCTGGTTGTAAGTCAAAAATACCCAAAATTTATGAATTTCTCACTAAACTAGAATACTATATTTTATTTGTTATACTACTAATTAATGTTTACTAGGATATTATATTTTATCTTAATAAATACAAATAACACAAAATTACAAGAACCAGATACAAAAAATAATACTTTCTGTATATCATACTATTGAGTCAGGGACTCAAATCCATGGAATTGCATTCATCAATCATAGAATTTATTGATTACATTACCACTGTAAGTATAAGTAGATGTACATCAAGTACTACTAGTGTGTATTAGGTATTATATAACTTGAAACAAATCTATTTGATATGTTCAAATGTAAAATCATAGTATAAATAAAAAATGGTAGAAATTATACATTTAATATGAATGACTTGATATTATGAAGTCTCATATGATATTACAATAAAACATTATTTTGAAATTGTTTCATTTTCTTTTCAGAGATCAAACTACCAAAAAATATTATTGTTACAGTAAATTCAGGTATGTTTTTATATGTAATAATATACTTTATAATTTTTATTTAATTTCAGTTTTATAATAAAATTTTTTCAAACAATTATTGCATAAGATAGTTGATAAAAATATTACTTGCCTCAATCTATAAAACTATATTTAAACTATTTTATAAAGAAAAATACTATTTTTTATATATACAGTTGAGTCTCTGTAGTTCAGCCCTTTGCCAGCCCAACAATTCCAGTAGTTCAACACTTTGCTAACTTTCGCACCACACACATGAAATTTTCATGTCACAACATGTCGATGTGTGAGAGCGAGAGCAAGAATCTGACATAAACAAATCAACAGTCGCTATTCATTTGTTACACAGGCATTATATTCACACTAATTTTTAAGCTCAGTACACTGTTTACTGTAAAGTAGTGTGTTTTTATTGTATCCGTGTTTCTTTTTTATCATTTATAATATCGGAAAAAGTGAAAAACAAAAACACAAAACACTGACTATGGTCGAAAAAGGTAAAAATAATTAAGAAACTTGACAAAGGAGAAAAGTTTAATGATTTAGCTTCATTGTATGGTATTAAATGTGCCACCAAAAAAAAAAAAAAATTGGGATAAAATTGAGTGGTTTGTGATAGATTTGAACAGCAAGAACAGTGACAGGAAAGTCTGAATAAACTGAGCATATTCATTTGTGTAATTCCATTTTTTTCATTGAACATCCAATAATCCGACAAATCTCTGAAATCTGACAAGTCCCAGAACCATATGTGTTAGAGTAAAGAGATTCTATTGTAATTCAATACAGGTAACCTAATACCCCATATAACACAATAGATAGATTCCTAAAAATTTAAAAAAATATACTATTATATTTTTATAATTAAGAGAAATATCTTTAATAAAGCAATTTTCATCAAAATGTATTATATATTAATATGTAATGTTTTCTTCAGAAATCGGGTCAGTTGAAAATGAAAATTGGGAATTTGTATATTCATTCTGAACCACAACATTGGTGATTTATTGAAAGTTGTCTTAGTTATATGTATAAAAGAATTATAAAATTCTTTAAAATTCTTTTTTAAAAAATAAAATTCTTTAAAAATAAAAGAATTATAAAATTCTTTAAAAAAAGAATTTTACCATTCTTTAAAAAAGATTGAATAATAATCACCTGAAAATTTTTAATCTATGTATAATGTAGTAAAAAGAAAAACACAGTTAGTTTTAAAATGTACTTAATACTCTACATGTATGTGGATTTCTCTTATTCTCAAACCATGTTAGAGTGAAACCATGTTCTAAGATGCCATGTTATACAAGATTTTCCCCAATTCTTGAACTGTGTTAGAGCAAAACCATATATGAGGATTACATGCACATCTGAATAATTATTGCATCTTATTTCCATTGGAATGCCTATAATATAATATAAATATTCTATTCTTATAATATAATACAGGAAAACCTGTGCTGGTGGCCAACCTGCAAGCTGTGCCACCTTAATATTTGCCCAAGCATATTGCAGGATTTTTAAAATATGTAAAATGGCCATCTATGTTCTGTGGCCATGGCCAGTGATATTTAATTTCGGCACATTGTGTGCAACATCTAGGCCAGCAAATCATGTTTTGATCAGAAATGACAGATGGGCTCTAGATCTTCTATCAGCTGAGCATTCTAAAATGAAAAAATCCCGAAAACAGACATTAATTAATGATTTCTTTCCTTAGATTTAATTAAGAATGTGAGACTGTGTCATAAACTTTGTATTTTAAATTTGATGTTTAATAAAAGAATTTGTAGCTAACTGTGTATGGTGGCCAACCTGTGCATGGTGGCCACAATCTCAGCCACCAAAAGCTGGCTACCTAGCACAGGTTTTCCTGTATATATCTATTATAATAATTTATAAAAATAAAATACTAATATGGAAAATACATTGTTACAAAAAATGATACAAATCTGTTGTAGGACTATGTTGTAGGCTACTTAATATAATGAAACAGCAAAAACAGCAGTCAGATTTATCTATACTTACAACATTGGCTCCAGATTTGCCCTTCTCGTGCATTCTAGAAATGTCTTGTGTGTTCATTGGTTATGAAATTTTAATCATTTGGGTATATAGCAGAAAGGCATACAGAGTTTCACAGTTGTTACTTTATTTTTTAGTGATATCTTATTTTTTTGCAACAGTGTGTGTTTGTAACTAATAAGACATATCCATTTTTTTTAGTTGAATAAAAACTAAAAATGAAAGATAATTTTAATTATTAAATTAAATCCACTGTTATTTATGTTAATGCACAAAAACAAGCACTACTGCAGGAAAATAAATTCAAAGCATATTTAATAAAATAAATAAACTTAAAAATATTTTTTGTTTCAAACAATAAAATTATTTTAAATTAAAATACCAACTCACATATACAGAAAATCAAACAGAATACAAATTCAAATAACAAATATTTAATTAAAAAAAAAACAAATACTTTTATGCACTAAACAAATACAATTCATTTAGAACATAAAAGTATTCTCACTGTTTTAATAGTTTGTAAAACTGTTTTAAATGATTTGTAACTGAAGAGGGCCTGCTTAAAGGGCTAAAAGCACCTTTATTTTTTAATTTATTAAAATTCTTGTAGAATATAATACTTGGTATTAGTGCTGTTCTGTATATTCAATTTACACAGTTAATCTGTACAAAAAAAGTTCTGTGTAAATTGAAAACTGTATAAATCCAACAATGCTTAAATTCAATATAAACAAATGGTTGCATTAGCATAAGAAAGGTCAAATCAAATTTATGAGCCTAGTTTAATCATAGATAAGAAAATTTTGAGGCCCTAAGTGATATTTTTGCAAAAATGCAAATTGTTTAATGAATTTTGCATTAGCATTTTATGGAAATTTAACAAAAATTAAAAAATTTAAGTATCTGCATATCTTTGAAACCACATAAGTCAAAGCTGTGTAAATCAGGGACCTACTATATTTAATAAATGATATCCAACAATATATACAGTGGGTGAGCGGTTAACAAACTATTTGGATAACAAACACTTTTGTGAAAGATTTTTATATTTGGATAATGAACACATGTTTGGTTAACAAATGCATCACATAACATACTGTGCACCCCCATACTGACAGAATGACAGGTCGGCAGGATGGCCGCCTGGTAAAGCTGTGGCTTACCATCCTGGAGGATTCAGGCCCACTCCCCCAATTTTTCAGGAGGTGGTCAGGCCTGGCCTGTTGAACTTCATCCTTCAACTATCTGGTTGACCCCATCCAGGGTGTTGGCCAGCTGTGATGAGCTCTATAAGTAGCTGCCGCCAGATAAAAATATCTCATGAGGATATGATGACTTAACTAACTTAATGGAATGACAGGCTTAAGTCTTGCGTGTTCATGGAGATATGAGTAAAGATGGGAGAACAGTAGTTTTTCCCAATTAAAATGAACTCAGATAAAACTTAAAACAAATCAAAGATTTATTAAAGAAGGTAAGAGAGATTTTACAACATTTTGTGTTAGAATGCACCCATACCAAGATGAGGTCAATAGGCTTGGGGATCTCTATGACGACAATGCCATTAATCACTTCTGAAAAATCCTGAAGAAGAGAGAAAAGCAATCAACATTGGACAGATTCTTTAATTATGTATGTATATATTATGGTTATTACATATAAATAAACGTAATAAGAAAATATGTATATATTATTGTTATTACATATAAATAAACATAGTAAGAAATTACATAATTTTTTATTTATGTTTTTTTGGGTCTCCGGAACGAATTAATAGATCGGATATATATTATTTTTATTACATATAAATAAATGTAGTAAGAAATTATATTGGAAAATAAACATAATAGATTAAAATGCAAGACTAAGCATGTATATATTATGATTATTACATATAAATAAAAAATTATATAATTTTTTTACTACATTTATTTACTTTTTTTTGGGTCCCCAGAATGAATTAATCAAATTCCCATAAAAATCTATAGTAAATCAATGATCGGTTAACGAACAGTTTGGATAACGAACATTATCTTAGAACGGATTATGTTCGTTAACTGATCATCCACTGTACTGAATATCTGATGTAGAGAATGAGAAATATTAGTTATGCTCATAGCATATATTAGTTACAAACATTTTTTTTATTTTTTAGTGATCTAATTATAAAATCATAATATTATAAAAGAAAAATTTTGAAAAAGTGCAACATATTTATGAGTTTATATAAAAATTATAGTCAATTTATAGTAGGGGAGACTTGGCTTAACTGGGTACAAAAAAGTTTATGATCTTATAAAGCACAAATGCAATATTGCAGTTTTTAAAACATAGAATAATATGGTCATATCTAAATATCCATAAAAACAATAATCCATAACAATATTATTTTATCAATATATTTAATCTCAATAAAAATAAATTTTCATACCTGTCCACTGAATATCTGATGTAGAGAATGAGAAATATTAGTTATGCTCATAGCATATATTAGTTACAAACATTTTTTTTATTTTTTAGTGATCTAATTATAAAATCATAATATTATAAAAGAAAAATTTTGAAAAAGTGCAACATATTTATGAGTTTATATAAAAATTATAGTCAATTTATAGTAGGGGAGACTTGGCTTAACTGGGTACAAAAAAGTTTATGATCTTATAAAGCACAAATGCAATATTGCAGTTTTTAAAACATAGAATAATATGGTCATATCTAAATATCCATAAAAACAATAATCCATAACAATATTATTTTATCAATATATTTAATCTCAATAAAAATAAATTTTCATACCTGTCCCAGTTAACCCCAATATAGGAAAATTGGGGTTAACTGGGACAGGTATTGGGGTTGACTGGACTAGTGCAGGATATCAGATAAATGAAGTCACACATCATAATTTATAAACTTTTATTGCATTTAACATGGTAATTATACAATTGAATAAAGTGATATTTTGGTTAGAAAGCTTATCATATTAAAAAAGTGGCTATTTTTCCCATACACAATTGAGGCTGGCAGTTTCAGGATAATGTCCTTTTTATAAGCATCAGACATATCCTCTGGGGACTTTTCAAATTTACTGGTGCTTCTCTATAGTTTCATCCACTCCATAGTGTAGCATCTTCGCTTAATAGGTTTGTTATTGGTGACAGCAAATTTATATGCCAGATGCCCTATTCCTTAATTGTAAGTCTTTAATGCATATTAGGTGCAGTTTGGATATAATCTTGAAGTGAAAATTCTTTTGTGAATACCATCAAATATTCATTATTTGGACAAAAATTGACTTTGGATGCATCACCTTCTGCATTTTTTACTTTGTTCACATATCAGGCCTGTTCATTATTTGGACAAAAATTGACTTTGGATGCATCACCTTCTGCGTTTTTTACTTTGTTCACATATCAGGCCAATGAATTTTTTGGAATTTGAAATTTCTCAGCACATTTTCTGATAGAGATCTCCCCTTTTAACACACAATCCACAGCATTTCTCAAACTGCTTTCACAGTATGATCTGTTATTGGTAGTTTTCACTCAAGCACGTGGCATCTTTTTACTTAAAAAATTTCCACTATGTAGTTATTTATTTGCATATATTTACAGGCATATAATGTTATACTTTTATATTAATATAAAATAAAATATATATAAAAATGTCTTATTTGCATTTTCTGCTGACCATAAAAAAAGCATGATTACATGGAAAGCAAGATTACATGGGGTTAACTGGACTGGCCCAGTTAACCCCATGTAATCTTAGCCCAGTTAACCCCACAATCTCTCATTTTAGAAAATTGCTCTACCTAGTCTGCTCATGCTGCTAATTTTCTTTAGCATATGTGTTTTGTTTATGATACATCATTTTCATGCTACCAGCAAATAAGCTAAGATTTCATTGTTAATATGAGTTACTGATATCAAAAGAATATGCAAAAATTTTATATTCATCTCTCAGATTCAAATTACATGAAGTAACAAGACAGCGATACAACAGAAGGCAGTATTACATTGAGAGAGTTGCCATTTGGGAGTGGCTTTGTATACTGAATTTCAATGTAATTCAGAAGATCTCTCACAGATGGCAGCAAGTGTTCCAGTTAACCCTAGTACTCATTTAACCCAAGTCTCCCCTATAATTTTAACTGAATCAAATTTTCTATACTGTCATTTTTTTTATATTGAATAATTATAAATATTTTCAGATAAAAATGTATATTTTTATCAGATAAAAATATATATTTTCAGATAAAAATGTAAAATCAGTAAATGTTGAAATTGTATCAGAAAGTAAAAGAAAACCTTATCTTGGTGGTTATCGTAATATAGGAACTGGAGTTAAATATTTAAATGCCAGTTCACAGACTTGGCTACCAATTAAAGCATCTAAAGATGAGTGTTTTACTCGGTAAGTTGGTAATTTAAATTATTTCTACATGAAAATATCTATAAAATATTTTTTCTATGCGGTAAACTATATTTAATTTTTCTTTAACAAAATTAAAATTCATTTTATGCTGAAAATTAATTATTTAAATTGAAATTTAAAAGAAACATTAGACTTAGACACTAGCTATAAATATATATTAATAAAATTATTGAATGAATATGCTAATCAAATTATTCAGTTTTAATATTTTGGAATAATTATTGATATACAGTTTAAGTTTTTATATATTGCTTGAATAGAGTTACTGGTTCAATTCAGCTTATCTGAAAAGTTAGAATTTTCTTATGAGTAATTAGATGGCTGATATGCAAACTTTTTCATAAATAAGCCTGAACATTGATCTTTAAATTGGTTCCTTAAACTTTTCCAATCTCTACCTTTTAGAATATCTACATTTAATGACATGTAGGTATTCTAAAAGGTAGAGATTGCATAATGATGTGAATCCTTTTCTATTTACTGTGGTGATTTAAATGTTGTTTAACTTAAGGACTTGTTATAATTATGAACAAAATTTCAGAAAACCAGATCTTTAGCAAATGCTACAATTTTATGATATCAAATCAGTTGTCTAGTATAGGGAATCAACCTGTGAGGAAGTTAACTTTGATATATCTTATTTTAAGTTATTATGCACTTTATTATTTATCGTTATTTTCTTATTATCTAATGTATTAATTTTTTAGTTTTTGAGTTAACTTACTTCCACCTTCTCCATCATAGTTAGCAATCGGGAACTGCCCTCTGGAAGAGCTGTCCTGGGTAATGACGTCATCATCTAATTTTACTACAGATCCGATATGTGAATATAAGAATGATCCATATCGATGTTTTGTTCAATATATAAATTAATTGTAAAGAGGATAACATGAATGAATAACTCTGTAAGCTAATAAATTTAAACTTATTATGTGTATTTATGTAAATGAAGCAACATGGGATTTTAAGTCACCTGGTATAAAAATGGAAATAACCAACGACACAGTAAGGTGTTGTATTGAAGTAAGGTTGGCTAAGTGACATTTGAATTCTTGTAAAGATCGACAATTGTTTGAAGTTTGTATCAGTGGTGGAGGTACTAGAGTTAAGTAGTATTTAAGATTTGTTCTTGTGAATAGTTGTTTTGATATTTGAGTTGGATTAAACAAGCTTTGTTGATTAATTTATTGTTGCTTTATTAGAGTTCCAATAAAGCATTTATTAACACTTTTGTAAGTGTTTTGAGTCTAATAAATTTATATTGTTTATTATTTAACTTGTTTTGAGAATTTTTTTAATTTATTAGCGTAAGTTTCTAACATTGTTGTTTGTTCTAGTTCTAACACTTAATCGGTACTTCTAGTTGTAAGTTCTGATTTCCGGTTTTGTTTTGCCGGTTAAACGTTAATTGTTGTTAGATTATTTTGAAGTTAATTAGTTTTAAGTTAGAACTTAGTTAAAGACCTGAGCTCAGGCCAAACTCTGGAATTTGCAGCGTCGTTAACTGTTAGGTTTGGTTAGAAATAGTATTATTGATCTTTGTTCAAATTTGCGACTTTGCAAATCGACTGTAGAAATGGAAGAATGCAAAACTTTTATCAGATATAATTAAATGTGCTTGGTGTAATTTATTTTCCATTGATTAATAAATGTAGAAGGGAAACACCAACTAATTTGTTTAATCTTTGCAAAGCATATTTTTGTCAAGATTTTCTTTGAAATACTTATAAATTGAATAAATACCAAAAAAAGTAAAGTAAAAAAATTTTAATAAATTATTAAATTTAAAGTAAATTTAAAAGTATTATAAAACTTTACAAAGTATTAATAAGCTTTATTGAAAACAATAATAAAGCAAAAAACAAGTTAGTAAAATATAACTTGTTTAATTATCAAATAAATAACCAAAAACAACAATGAAATTATCAAACAATAATCTAATTATAACAAAACCTTTAATTATACTACTAAACTTCCACTCATGCTACAAAAAATTATCTATCTGATCGATTGGCAATTCAATCATATCACTGAGCTTAATGTTATTTTTGATTCATATCACATTAACTGCATCAAGATCGGTTATTGTCTTAAGTATGCAACTTAAATGAACTTGAGTGCAAATTGGCATGTATGTAATCCTATCAGATAATTTCTATTTTCTGTTCATAGACTATTACTAACAATTGAATCATTCATTTTTACTATTATAATTCAACAATATATTTATAATATTTACAATTTCATCAAAAAGAGAAATTTTTTAACTATTATGAGATCCCAGTTCAGCAATGACTTTATTTAGATTGAATGACATCATGACTCACATTCTCAAAAATGAAACCATTTCATTTTTTATTTCCATTTTTGAAAGATTGACATTTAAGTAGCTTGAGCTTTCATGAGCTTTTCTTTAGTATCACTTTGTCAGTTCAAATTTTTGAAAACACTCAAATTTTATTGGCTTTTATGTTTGAATAATAAACATTAAATATTTTTTGTTTAAAATTCAGATCAATTGAATTGCATTTATTTCAAAAAACCATTTTTAAACAACTAGTCAATATTTCATTTTGAAAATCTATTAAAAATTGGAAAACGTAAAGTATGTAAAATAACTTTTATAAAAATTAATTTTTTTATAATTTTAAACATATTTATAGAAATATATTTATTATAATTCTATTTAAATATTATTCTAATGAGAATATTTAAGTATAAGATATTTCTCATTGAATTTCTAATTATAGTAAAATTAAATTTACTTTATTTTCTTGAAATATAATGTCATTTTTTTAATACATATCTTAATGTTATCTGGTATTCACTATGATGATTATATTTGTTTCTATAGATGTTAGTTATCAGAAATCAAGTAAACATATAGCAATTATAGTAATTCTTATGATATTTATATCGATATTATCATTCATTAATAAAATAACATTTTGAATATATTGAACTAGTGAATAAATTGAGAAAGCATCTTTCAACCATCAATCAGACAAAACAAAAATATAAAAAATTTGATTAAACTATAAATTTAAAAATTTATAATTCAATCAAATTTTCCAATGTTTTAATTGATTATCACAACTTTTCTAGTGAATATTGTTAAAATCTGGATAATGAATTTTAAAAATAGCTTAAAATGGCTTATTATTTTTACATGTAAGAACTACACAAACTGTTTGGACCAGACAACAATCTCAACAAGTTTGTAGAGAAATATTTACTCAAACTCCAAAAAATGGTTTTTATCTGTCCAGTCCCAATGACAAAATTATTTCTGCTAAATATTACGTAAACAGTGATGAGCATTTTGAAAATAAACTTCAAAAAGTAAGTAAATGCTTTGAGCATAAATTGGTAAGATTTAACAAGATCTGATTTTCTGCATTGTCTCATTTGTTATGACAAAACAGTTCAGAACAAGAAAGAGAGAGTGGGAAGTGAAAGATAGTAAAAACAAGTTTGTTTGATGCAATTATATAATAGATTAATACAATAAAGCAAGTCTTGATACTATAAATCACCAGATTTTTATCATCAAGATAATGATAAAAATCTATTTCTCTATTCTAATAATGTTCTCTATTCTAACAAATCTGAATGAATACACTTGATATATTTTGCTATGATCATATGATAGAAATAGAACATGTGATGCAGAAAGCAGATCATTTTAAATCTTATATGCAAATTTTTGTAAATTAATTCATAAAAAGTTGATATGGAAATTAAAGATACATAAATATAATGTTTTTGATGCTGATAAGCATGTGGAGTCCATGTTTCTACGCATGTGCAAACTCCCGTGCCAGAAGTGTCGCCTTTACTATTTTCTCTCGCTTCGAATCTTTAATCGCGTCTTTTAGAAAACGTGTCGCCATTACTATTTTCTCTCGCTTCAAATCTTTAATCACGTCTTTTAGAAAACTAAATCCCAATCTCATTATAAATTTATCTTTAAATTATCATAGTTTACTTCCTATTTATGTTTGTATACTTCTTTGTGTCTTTTAGAAAACTAAATCCCAATCTCATTATAAATTTTGCTTTAGGTCTTTTAGAAAACTAAATCCCAATCTCATTATAAATTTTGCTTTAAACAAATCCCAATCTCATTATAAATTTTGCTTTAAATTATCATAGTTTACTTTTCTATTAATCTTTTTGTTATTTGACTTCAATTTCTGTCTTTTTTGATCAAAAAATGTTGGTTGTTCCCTGGCTCAAGAGTTCTGTTTGCATTCTGCGTGTCGAAGCTACATAAATGTTGCATTTAAATAATATTTAATTTATTTCATAATTTAAATAATATATTATTCATTTCAGAAATTATAATTTTTTATTTTAAGATAAAAATTATAATTTAAATAACTGAATCAGTAAATCGATAGTTTGTTAGTTGCCAATTTCATATAAAGTAAATTTCAGTTTGGTCTGGAGGAAAAAAAACAAGCAAAAGCATTATATACAAGGTTCTATTTAATAAATGAAAAATCTCAAATTTGACAGATAAGAAACAAATGTTTTGTTTTTAGTATATTTGGGCATATAGTGACCAGGGGTTAACTAGTGACATGCTAAATGATTAATAGATAATGAACTATTACATATTGTTGTTGTTATAAATTTCAAATAAAGTATTGTGATTATACATCATTTAATAGTTCCAGATTCATATGTTATCTTTTGCAATTGTTTTAATTTAAAATTTTAAAACTTTATTGATAAAATTTGATCAGAAACTATATGGAACATTGTTTAAATTTCCATCTGAAAATTCCAAATATCCTTACTTTTTTCAGGATTGATCCAATTGTTCTTTCTCCAATTGATCCTGTCATGGCTATTATGGATATTGGCTACAAGCTAATCTAATTAATTAGATGCTATATATATACACAAAAACATCCTATATAGATTTGCTGCATAAATCAAACAATCAAACTTCTAAAATTTTGTGAACATTTATTTTATTTTTATAATACAGTGAAACCTGTTAAAGTGACCACACCCTTTGGGACTGACCTGACTGCTCATTTTTCACATGTGGTCACTATACAGGACAGTGATCCCCTCTTCCCCCAAAAGAAAAGAACAGATTCATTCAAACTGCACATTTATATTAATTAAAATTATCAACTTGTAGTCAAAGTCTTATAGCAAGCATATACTGTATTACAATTACTCTTAAGCTGTACAATAAGATCCTGCTTAGATCCTGCTCCATTTAATGCTGCTTCGATATAACATGTTTTTTTTTTAATTCTATATTTTTATTAATCAACTTGGACATGATTTTTCAAACCATTATTCTTACATAAATCCAAAATCACAGGAATTTGTTACATTGATACTGTGAGGCCTGCGAGCCTGCGAAGCCCGCTAAATTGAAAACAAGCGGTCTCCGACAGGCAGATAGCCTAGGAGCGGCGTGTGACGCGGGTAAGGACGGGTGACGAGAGGCCGGACAAAACGGATACTGAGACTACGTTTGTAGGCACAAACATCTTCTTTTATTGGAGAGAGAGATTGATAATTATACAAGCATTTAAACCCGACAATTCCAGTCGGAGGACAATACTCTGTATAGTTGAAGTTTTCTCCCTCGTCGATTGGTGGGTGTATTGGCTACTTCTCGGCTAGATGGACTGGAGACTGTCCTTTAGAATGAGTAGAGATTAGAGTTCGAAGGATATAACAGAGGATGAAAAACAGGAGAGCTGGTAGGAGCTGGATCCGTCGGATTTCCGGTGCGAAGTGCTCGGTGGACGAGGCAAGAGGTATCTCGGCTCGGCGATTGTTTTTAGCGGAGAACACAACTGTCTTTTGAATGAGAGAAGATCAACTTATTGTCACCAGCGAACACGTTTACACTCTTCGGCAATTGTGAACCAACTGCCTTGTTCTTTGATCCAAATCCCTGTTCTACACTCCTATAAAACAAACAAGCATCTTTCCCCTTTTCCCGGGAAGATGACCTCTTAACCTCTATCTAATAATTTTGCACAACCCCTCCGAACACCTGCATGATGTCGGAGTTCCCGTGCAGCTTACTTCATAACATGTTTATTTTCTTTCGGGGAAATAGTGGAGACCGAAGCACTTCGGACCCGGCTGGAAGAGAGACCCTCTCACCCGATGTTGCCTATAAATTTGTCAATTCTGTAAATTTACGATCGGGCGAGGAGTGATACTTTCCAGCGGGCCGACTTCGGGTCACCACAATACTCCTATGTCATCTCACAGTAGGTTTGATATCAGTGCAGTGTAGTACATACGAAAGTCTGCTGCAGTGAGTTCTTATTTATGATCGTCATCAATTTTACTTTACAGTAATAAAAATAACAATTATCCCATTTTAGTTTTAACCTGAATGCCTCCACTTCAAACTATAATTCCTTGAAGTTAGAACATTATTTTCCTTTATCAATATTTTTCATTGTTTATAGCTTATTGCAATCTGATTACTGCTTTTTGTTCTTAAAACTTGTGTACTGCAATCTGATTATTGCTTTTTGTTCTTAAAACTTTTTATTTTCTAATTGCGAATTTTTTCACGAATGATTTATGAATACAAATCGATATTACAATAAAGTTTACTGCAGTCTGATTACTGCTTTTTGTTCTTAAAACTTTTTATTTTCTAATTTTAAAACTTTCATAAATGATTTATGAATATAAATCGATATTAGCAATAAAAAAATGTCTATAATTAATAATAGTAATAATATATGTTACAAAATAAAATTTAAAGAAATGCTATGTATATATATATTTATTCACGTAATAATACATGTTACAAAATAAAATTTAAAAAATGTTATGTATATTATAGTAATAATACATGTTACAAAATAAAATTAAAAAAATCCTATGTATACAGTAATAATACATGCTACAAAATAAAATAAACAAAAATGCTACGTATATTGAATTGATATTAGCAATAAAAAATGTCTATAATTAATGTAATACAATAGGTAATATACATGTTACAAATAAAAAAATGCTATGTATATAATTTTTATCTCAGAAGTCAATTAAAACAAGCACTTAGTAAGCAGGCCATAAGCAAACACAACAAAATAAATTTAATATGAAACATTAAATTTATTTTGTTGTGTTTGCTTATGGTCTGCTTACTAAGTGCTTGTTTTAATTGACTTCTGAGATATTAGCCTTTAAGAGCAGTTTCTTTAAAGTTATCTTTTTTATATAATTTTTATTCACTGTCCCGTTTCACCTATCCTTATTATTTATGTGTTAAAATGAGGTTGTTTAATGCTGTTTCATTTAGTGCTTTGTTTCCTTGGAATATATCCCCTGTATTAAATGGGGTGTGACTGTATATGTTACATCTAACAAAGTCAAATTAAAATACTGTATAAAGATACATATACAGTACTATTATAATATTTCTTTTTAATATACTGCTTAACACACTATTTTATCATAATAGAAAACTTTTAATGGAATACTAATCCTTAGAATATTTTCTAATGGAAAAAATTCTAAGGCAAATACAGTAATTTCTCCATGAAATTAATCTTCTTGGTCACTTTAGCAGGTTAAAATTTCTTAAAACTATCTAAGTAAGTGGTCAATATACACATTAGGCAGGTGATCACTGTACAGAACAAAATAGCATTACATCCTATGGGGAAACAAACCAGTTTTTGAAATTCGGTCTCTTTAGCCAGGTGGTCACTGTATCAAGGTGGTCATTTTAACAGATTTCCCTGTATTTGAAAATTTTTTCATTTTTATAATATTTGAAATTTTTGAATTATTTTGAAATTAAACTGATTATTTTTCATAATAGATTAGTGAGTTTAATGATCCTAATGTTAACTTAAGAATAAAAAACATAAATATTTAAAGCTTAGAACATTTCCAAATTAATAACAACAATTAGAAGATTTCATTACTGCTTATTGCATGAGCTCTGTTCCATACAATAATATAAATTAAATATATTGATACCAAATGATCAATAAAACCTGATTATATGCATTTGATATTGAATGTTTTATCACTTTTCCTTAAAATTTCAATGACCATTTCAATCTCATCTTCTTTGTTGGCATTATATTGAAAACCCATAATATAGACAGAAAGTAAAATAGTTCTGGAAAAGTAAAATAATGAGCATAGCCTATACCAAAGATTTAAAGTTTTCAATTATAAAAATTTTTTTCAACCTTGATCAGTAAATCAGTTTCAGTTAGATACAAGATCTTTCTTATAGGAAACTGTAGCTAGCTTGCTGATCAAAGTCAGAAACATTTTTATGATTAAAAATTTTAATTCTCAAATATAAGCTGTATTCATTATTTCAGATAAAATGATTACTGAATTTTTAAAGAACAATATATAACATTACAAAATTCATATAATCTAGGCTTCAGCAATCAAAACAAGTAACATTGATTTTGTTCAAGATCCTATTTGGATAGCCATTCAAACAAACAGTTGTGACTTTTCATATAATAAATCCATGTTTGTTTCCTGAATCCTACTTTTCAGGATTATTTCTTAGAATATGGACTTAACTATTAATTCTCGTTTTTCATCTGTTTACCAATCCCATCATTAATGTGACAAACTGTTGATAGGCCTTGGAATATTCTGCTATTTAGTATTTTCAAGATTAAAGCTAATTAAATATTTCATTCCTAATGTTAACTTAAAGGAAAAAATATAAATATTTAAAGCTTAGAAATCCCATTAAATACAGAAGCTCCTCACTTACATAAATTTGAATTTACATAAAAATTTTGTCAAATAAAATATTTTAAAAATTATCTTAATAATTTAGTATTAATTTTCATTATAGTAATATCATAACCATTGTTGTAATTTTACCGTGCAAACTGCAGTATTACATTATATGCTTTCAGCAATTCTGCTATTAATAATTAATTCTCAATAATAAAATAATAATATGATATAAATTGTACATATTCATTGTATTGTGAATTAAACTGTATCTCTTGCCATATTGATAGGCTAGATATACAGCAAGTAATGTTCTTAATCTAGTATAATATTTATTTATTAAATTAATTTGACCATGTAATGCCGCCAAAATTACAAATCTTATATAAGTTGGAGAGCTTTTATAGTAAAAAGAAAAAGAATATAAAAGAATTTATAAAAATAATAGCCAAATTATTGTTATTTTTATTACAGAATTTAAAAGTTAAGCTAATGAAATAAATGTTTCAATACTTTTTATGAAATAAAAAAAAATAAATATTGATTTAGAAATAAAAACAATATTAATTATTTAAATGTCATAATATATTTATAATTTGAAAAAAAATATAACTTGTAAATAATTGCTCAATGCACACTAATTTATAATGAGATCCAAATTTATTAGTTTTAGAATAGTATTTTTATTACTGTGTATTTAATTTAAAATAATTCATTTATGTTCCTAAATTAAACAAATGATTACATATATTATTTTATTTGTATTTTAGATTAAAATTATTCAACGACATTTTAAAAAATATTTGGCTAAACAAAGATGGTTGAAATTATATCATCAAATTATGGAAAATGAAAAACAGATAAGAGAAAAAAAACAAAAAAGAGAAAAAGAAAAACAGAAACAATATGAATTAAATGAAAAATGCAAAATTCATCCACAGACAAGAGCTGATTTTGAATATTTATTTAACCAACTTCAAAGTAAATAGTTTTTATTTAGGTAAATCTAATATTAAAAAAATGTTCATTTATTAAATTTTAACAATATATTTATTTTAGAAGCATATTTATATCAAGTAAAAAAAATTAATGATACTAAATGGGGGGCTGAGCGCCTTGCAGCTTTGAGTATGCTTACAGATGAAGAGGCAAATATTATTCGAGAAATAAATGCAAAAAGAAAAATTGCTTTAGATAATAAAAATGCAGAAAGTAAAATAGCTTTTTTAAAGAAGGTAAAAATTAATTTATTATTAAAAATTAATTTTATTTTAAATTAAAAATTTTCTAATTATTTTTCAAATAGGCAGCAGCTCCAAAAGTATGGAAATTAACAAAAGGCGAATGGGAAGTAGATACTGTAAATACATTAAAAAGTCAAGAATTGAAAGATTTATATTATACTCTAACATTAACATATATTAAACGGACAGAACGAATTGATGCACTTTTGACAATGATACAGATTGTTCAAGTAATAAACTATTTTATGCTAATATAATGAATGAGAAAATTTTATTAATAACTATATTATTTTAACAATTAATTAAAATTCTCAGAAAATAATGCTGTTAAATTATTTATAATTTTTCAAAATAATATTTTCAAAAATTAAATCATGATAAAAAGCTAAAAATCATTTATCAAAAACTTTTACTTTTTGCATTAAATAAAAAATTCACCTTTCAAAAAATAATCAGATATTCCTGTTTAGCTTATGCTTTTCTCATTATTTTAAATTTTTTCTCAAGTTAATTTATTTCTTACTACTGAATCCATAATAATTCAGTAATATGATGTATTGATTATTGCTAAAAAATTGATATAATAATCAATAATATGATAATCCAAATTATTTTTGTGAACAAATACAAGCCCTCCTTACATTTGTTACATACCTCAATATGTCAAATTTTTTTTGGAGAAAATGATTTATAATTTATGTTATGTCATGTCTTAAATTAAAAAAATCAATTGAATGCATGCAGCAAACTCATCTAATTATCAGTAAACTACTTTTTAATAAGTAGTTTACCGGTAATTAGATGAGCAAAAACTAGTAAAAACAAACAAACACTATAGTTGAAAGAATGTAGCTAATTCATAAAAAAAGTTAGTTACACAAAAAAACTGCTTCTAAAATCCAAATATTTAAATAAAATGATAAAAATTTTGTGAGAACTACAATACTGAAATACTAATTTAGAAGAAAAATTATATACATTCCAGGAACATAACTATGATATTTTTACTATATTTGATTAGATATTGTCTATTATTTTGATTTTATTGAAATACTTAAAATATAAAATTGGAATATCTTTTAAGTTTTTAATTATTAACAGAAATATTGCCATAAAATATTAATAAAAATTGTTAAAAGGTCTATAGGTAATTCATAAACAAACTAGTTATTTAATTTATACAAAAAATGGGGAAATCAGTTGATATCATCAGTTAATCATATATATTTATATAATTAACTGATTAATATAAATAGTCCAAATAAATGTTTATCATTAAAATTCATTCAAATGAATTTATAATAGAAATCTTATAAGTTGAGGAGAGCTTAATCTAATTAGATAATAATTTATATATACAGTGGATTCCACTTAATTTAGACACGTTGGGACTAAGCCATTTTGGCCCATTTAAGTGGCTGTCCCAATTAAATGAAATAATAATAAATTCTAAAATAAAATATGTAATTCATACACCTCTGACTTCATCTTCAACACTGGACCGCTGATATTCATGCCTTTCCCGCTAACTATAGAAAACCATTGATCTAATGCTTCTTTGACTTCTGGATCCTTTCCATCATTAATTATTATTTTTACCTATTTTAATGTTTTATTAAAATAGGTACCTAATTATTAGCTTTTTAGTGATCTCTGATTTCGTCTTCAACACTGGGTGCTATTCACGCCTCGCCTGCTAACTATAGAAAACCATTGATCTAATGCTTCGACTTTTGGATCCTTTCCATCACTCTTTCTTTTGGATGTTCCTGGAATTTCTTTCTGTTAGTAGTAGTAGTAGCAGTAGTAGCAGTAGCAGTAGTAGCAGTAGTAGTAGTAGTAGTAGTAGTAGAATAGGGAGGGGCTGTTTCAGCCCAAGCACCGTACCAGACTAGTTTCAAGACAAATCAGGAATTATCAAATGCTTTAAGAGCAGCCTGACTGTCAGATAGGATAAAAATCTAGTTTACCAACATAATCCCTATCAAGATTTATACTAACACATTCAGAAAGTTACCAGCATAATCCCTATCAAGATTAATACTAACACATGCAGAAATATATGTACCAGCATAATCCCTATCAAGATTAATACTAACACATGCAGAAATAGAATCTAGTTTACCAACATAATCCCTATCAAGATTTATACTAACACATTCAGAAATTTACCAACATAATCCCTATCAAGATTAATACTAACAAATGCAGAAATAGCAAAGATTTCTGCTTGAAAGACAGTGGCAAGCCGCCCAAGGGAAAAGGAATAAAACATCTGAGTCCCTTCACAGTAAACCCCTGCCCCAACACCAGTAGTGGTTTTAGAACCGTCCATGAACCAGACCAAACCACCCTTGATACTGTGCCAAAATCCTTCTCCCCAGCCCTCCAAACTGGGAAAAACAACATTGAAGGGCCAGAAGAAGTTAAATTTAGGTATCATGTAATCCTTAACCATCCCAAGAATATTACAGTGTATCCTGTCCCACTCAAAAGACAGATGCTCCACCTTATGGGTCTAAGAAATCCCTCTCCCAGAAGAATGAAGCCTATTGTAATGCCCACTACTCACGCAGTTGATTTTCTTGTTGTATGAGTTGTGCTATGGAGATTTTGGGTTATTTCAGCCAGTCTACCATGACTTGTATTAAATGGCTGGCTTTTAATTTTATCCAGCAAAGCAATTTTATAAAAGTGTAACTCCTTTTCTTGGCATCTTGGCAAAGATTTAAAAATTTTTAAATGACACTGTAAATGATTCTAGATACAGTAACGATAGACTCTTAAGTAGATGCACATTTGCCAGACTCATGACGATAGATAAGCGATTCTCATCATGTTGCCAAATACAGTTTGTTATGCATTATTTATCAACGATGATATTTACTTAAAATTTTATTAAAGAATGGATGTTTATATTAATGTGGCGACAGTGTGTCAACGATGTGTAGGTAATAGGATGCGAAAAAAAAGACCCACTCCATTGTGTTAATCTGTATTGTCTTGTTAAAAGATTTAACCTGAAAAATTACCGGTACAATAAAATGTTGTTATAATATATAAGGAAGATTTTTTTAAGAAAGCACACAAGTATTAGTGTATGTATGTTGCCATATTTTCGAAAAATTCCTAAAATATATCAAAAATTGAAAATGTAGTGTTTCCATACTTTTGAAAAATCCCTAAAATATATCAAAAATTGAAAATTCCTTGTTAGTGTATGTAGTGTTGTTATACTTTCGAAAAATCCCTAAAATATATAAAAAATTGAAAATTCCTTTCCTGCTATCGTCCCAATTAAGTGTTTAAATTATATATTAGTTTGGTTTCCATTCTTTGACTCCTGTCCCAATTAAGCATTTAAATTATGTATTAGTTTATCAGTTTATTACTGTCCCAAGAAAAATCCCTAAAACATATCAAAAATTGAAAATTCCTTTTCTGCTACTGTCCCAATAGTTAAAAGTTGTCCCAATTAAGCATTTAAATTATGTATTAGGTTATTAGTTTATAAATAATGAATTAGTTTATTAGTTTGGTTTTCGTTATTTGAGATTTGGCCCAATTACACAGCTATCCCAATTAACTGGTGTCCCAATTAAGCAGAATCCACTGTATATATAATTAAAAAAAAAATATATTAAAACTGAAATATTATTTATATAGGCATATGAATGTGAATTAACAAAAGAACTCATAAATTTAGCTCAAAGAGAAATAAATCTTTTAGAAAGAGGAATTAAAGACAAAGCTTTACGAGGACTTCATCTTCGTATCTTATCATTATTCTGGAATTATGTTAGTCACCCATTATTTAATCCACAAACAGCACAATTAACCAATGTAAGTAAATTTGTTTTCATTAATAATAATTTTATAAAATAATTAAAAAATTTATTTATGATGAAATTTTAATCAGATAATTTACATTTTAATCATAAGTTTAATAGATAAAATACAAAATTTCTCTGTAATTATAAAATAAAATCATTACTGTATTCATATCTTCCTACATTTTAAATTTAATTTCATAACTCCTTTGTATTATTCAAAATATTTCTAAAATATTAATAATTTCTGTATCATTATTTAATAAAAAAAACTTATATTCAGTCTAAAACATTAATTAAATTAAAATAAATAAAATTTAGATAAAAAATTTTTCAGTATCATTTAACTAAAAATAATATTTGAAAAATTTTTCAAAAGAAATAATCATTCCCAGTTTTGAATTCCTAGAAAATTTTAAGATGTATTTTCTCTTTGTAATACATAAATTAGAGATAACTGTACAGTATATTTATATAAATACCACCTAACCAGTTTATAAGTATTATGTATTTGAGAAAAAATGCTTATAAAATGAATTCTTATAGATCAAGATCAAAATTAATATTAAACTTAAATAGGGGAAAATATAACATACCAGAGCTCAAAAATATCACGTTTTTCATCAAAATATATAAAAATATCATCTCATTACATAAACAAGAGCAAAAATAATTTAATAATTAGCAGTACATGTAGTTCTCAGTTTACAAATTCCTGCTTAATGAGTTCCCAGGTTTACAAATTTGTCAGATATGAAGTATCAAAAAAAAATCAAAACTATGAACATTAATTATTAAAAATAAATGCTAAATATCCATAAATAGGCATTTCAAATCACTTATATAGCTACACAATGGAGTTTGTAGCAAAAATTATCTTCTGCTACAAAATTCAAAATAGTGGATTGAGAAATGGTAGTAGTGTGCTCTCTGGCCACCATGGTTTTACCAGCATATGTAAATAACTTTCATTCCTGGATTGTGCTTAAAGCAATAGTTCATCTGTATAAAGTAGAGATGTGCGATACAAAACATCGTATCGGCGATATTCGATACGGATTTTTATATGATATTTAATATTGCGATATTTTAGAATGATATCGAAAATATCGCTGATACGATATCTTGTTTTGTATTGCAATATATTAGAATAATATTGAAAATATCGCGATATGACATTTAGGGAAAAATACAAACAACAGTTTCCTTTAAAACTCATTTATTTGCCAGAAGTGATTAAAAATCATCAGAAATTTGATTCTATTGCTGATTTTGGCATCAAAATCGTTGAAATTAATTCAGGCTTCAATCTGCTTCTTTTTGCACATACCACTTGACCTGCCTTACTAAACAAACATTCAGTAGGCACTGATATGGGTGATATAATCAAATGCTTCATTGCAATCTTTGATAAATTTGAATAGCAAAAACTTTCACTTATCCAATATTTTATTGGATCTTCATGCTGATTTAATATTGGCTGATCCAAGTAGAATGAAAACCGAAATCAGTGATGAAAACAGATGGAATCATCTGTCTAATGTTACCAGCTCGTCAATCTTAAATATCATGCCAGCCTCTGTTTATTTATCAAATAAGATGATTAATAATTATCGATTATCATAAAATTTATTGTTTAATTTCATTAAAATAATATATTAAAATACTTTTAATAAAAGAGTTGTCTAAAGAAATTGGCTGTTATCTTTAACCAAGTCTTTAATCGATCTTATTTAACCAACAATATTATTGCAAGTATAATATCGTATCGTTCGATATATCAGCGTCCAAAAATATCAAAAAATATCGGAATATCGAGATGATTAAATCGACGATATACGATATATCGTATCGCATCGTCCCAACTCTAGTATAAAGGTACATGGTGTTCAAAAAGTATTGAACCTTTAGTTGGCAAAAATACATTTATTGATTTGGAAATCCAAAACACTAATCCCCTTCAAAGTAGTCTCCTTGGAATGCATACACTTCTCCCAGTGTTCCCGCCATTGTTAGAAACACTTCTGGAACGCAGTTTTTGAAATGGTGAGCAATCGTTCCGTCGCATTCCGCACGATGTCTTCTTTTGATTCAAATTGGGTCCCTTTTAGCGGCATTTTCAGCTTGGGAAACAGCCAAAAATCACACAGAGCTATGTTGGGTGAGTAGGGAGCCTCACAAACCATAGGAATGTTGTATTCAGCGAGGAAACCCTGAATCAAATATGCAGAATGGGCAGGTGCGTTATCACGATGGAGCTGCCACTCCTTGATGTGAGAGGTGCTCGTGGCATCGTCTCCAAAAGCCTGTTGAGTCTTGCGAATGGTTTCTGCTTGGGTATCACCAAGCTTTTGGCAAAATTTGATGCAATATTGCTGCTGAAGTTTTTCAGTCATTTTCCAACCATTCCACAAACACTGAAATCTGATGAACACTTGCTACACGTATTCACTCGTTGGCCGACTGCCAGCAACTGACGCTTTCTTCTGGTGGGAAAAAATTCACAAATGCGCATGCGTGTCCCCTCTATATCTTACACTGAAGAAAATCTCCCGTGCTTCACTGGTTTACGCTGGAAAAAATAAAAAATTAGGTTCAATACTTTTTGAACAGCATGGTATATCTACTTATCTGTCAATAATAATGAAGAATAAAAATTCCTTAACTATAAACAACTGAATTCTGCTGCTTCTAATAACATAAGAAATCACAACAAGCACTTGAAGCAGGATAAATACACTATTTTATTATTAGTTATATACAATTGTATTATTATTATTATTAGTATATGTAGTGTATATTATATATATCTAATAATAAAATAGTGTATTTATCCTGCTTCAAGTGCTTGTTGTGATTTCTTGTTAAATTCCTTAACATTTATATGACAAATAATTTCATCATTATTGTAAGTTGCTTGATTTAAACGCCATGTTTTCATTTCTTTAGATAAAAATTTATTTATGTTATGTTATTAATTATTGATTTTGTTACCTTTACAATTCGACCATAATAAAATTAAGTATTGTTGAGAACAGAACTTCTGATTTTAACATTGTCTATGGGAAATTTATTTTTGATTGACAAGATTACTTCAGGAACAAATTAATTCTTAAAGTTAAGAACTACCTGTAGTTATTAAAATACTATCTAACAAAGTAATTATTTTTAAGTCTTTGATAGATCTGCTACTATTGTTGTTGTTATTGTTCAGTTATTTGCATAAAATATATTTTGTGAGAAAAAATAATTATAATAAATTCATTATGAATATTAACAAAACCCAATAGATATAACTTAGTATTGAATTTTTCATTAAGCAAAAAAAATGAAGAGAATATTAATGCATAAAAATTTAATAAAAATATAATGTAATTGTTATTAAAAAAGTGACTTTGGGTTTTAGAGGATGCCTGTATACCTAAGAAGTCATATATGTTTAAACATGTTTCTGAAATGCTTTATGTATTACTCTGCATAATCATGTCTCATTTTATTTGATCTTGAAATTTTTGCTTAGGTATTTGTCAAAAATACAAAATACATATTTGTAATTTAAATTAGGATATGAACTTCACTTGACTATAAAAGCAGTTTTATAGATTATGAGAAGAATATGCATATTTGAAAATTATACATGAAGGTTCCTAAATCATAATTTTTAAACCTATAAATAACTTTCCATTTTCTGTCAGCTGCAACAAAAATTTTGTTGCATGTTTTGCTCTGAATTTTATTGAAGTGAACTTTATTGAAAATATTCACTTAAATAAAATTCATTTATGCTATACTTATGAACAATTCTGCATGATGTTATTTAATATTTAAGAATATACAAATGGGAATTAATTTGCAGAAATAGGGATTAGCTTAAATCAGTGATGTCCACATGTGATTGGTTGCTCTTTAGGATATCCAAATTACTTATAGAGACAGGTGAAATACTTAAATAATTTATAAAATTGATATATAAATATTATTTAAAAAAAAACATGAAATCTTAAAATTGTGGACTTCAATTATTACTATTAAAGACATATTTTGTATTGTATCTATCATATTTACTCATATAATCTAATTCTCCACTAGAGAAGAAAAAATAATGCAGGAAAATAGATAAATTGTCACTAAAAGGTGAACTTTAAACCCTCAAATTTCAGAGACAAGATGAGACAAATTCTTAATAAAACAGAAATATAAGACCTTTATTCACAGATATTTGCACATCAGGATTTAGATATATATTTTGAATATTATTTTTTGGTAACAGCTTATCTACTTAAAGAATCACTCCCATGATAATCACTATAATGGAGAAAATTTGCATAATTATCTTGTAGTTTAGGCAAAAATTGCTAAACTCTTAAATATTCCAAGTTTCTGCAGAAGCATTTTTCCACTAGCAACATGAAAGATGGGAAATAAAAACAAAACTGATAAATTAATACATAACATAAATTCCATCAATTTATTTCAAGAATAGTATTCTAGCATTCATTGATTGTCAGTAGCAAAAATTTGATGTTAATTAGTTAATTAGAACTGCCAAGAATCTAAAATGCTTTATTTATGCATTATTTTGGAATTTAATAAACAACTAGCTGAACAATTTTTCAACATAACATATGTCATCAAAAAAACATAGGCATCTCATCCTTGTCATGCCTATACTTCTATAAACAAATTACACTTCTCCTCTCTTTATACAGATACTGCTCATTTAACAACAGAGTTCCATTCTCTTGACTTGATTGTAGAATAAATTGGTCAGCAAAAAATTATAAAAATAATTTTAAGTGGTATTCATAAATTTTAAAATAATATATCAAAATATTTATAAAATTTAAAGAAATTTCATAATGTAACTAGTCTTGATTCAAATATTACAAAAAAAAAATACAAACTTTTATGAACCAATAGTGCTCTATTAAAGTAATTTTTAGTTTTTCATCCATTATCAGTAATGCATAAGGTAGCAGTTAGCCCAACATATAGCAATACAACAGATTGGAAACCAAATTAATAGAAATCAAGACAAATAAAAGCAGTACTTCCCCATTTTTTTTTTAAAAGAAGAGCCATGAAAAAAACCGGCAGATCTAATAAAGCACTGTTGTTTTATAAAAGTTTATTTATTTATTTATTCTTTTACACCCAAACTACCTTTAGAATACTCTTTTGTTAGTTAAGGTATTCTAAATTGTATCTATCTGAAAGTAAACTTATAAATAATCCTATTTTATTTTATTATTTTTTCCAGATTTATTCTGATTCAAGTATCTTTAAAAAACATCTAGTTTACTGTCATAGCTGTAATTCATACTTTACTGTCATTCCTTACAATAAGAAACAAAAATGTACAGATGTTCTATTCTATAATAAAAAAAGAGAAAGTAGATGTCCTCGTTGTATTGCCTTACTAAATGAAGCTGTACACAGAAAAAATACTCAAATATATCAACATATTTTAGAAAATCTAAGGAATAAAGAAAGAAATCTTGGAATATCCACAGGTCTTGTTTTTTTTCTTAAGGTATTTTTATATTTTGAATTTATTGTGTTTTAGTTATCATAAAATTTATATATTTAAATTAAATAATCTTATCAAGTTTCTTTTTTAATTTTACAATTATTTCTTATAATTATTATTGTATAAAAATACATAAAAATATAATGATTAATCATTTTAGAAAAGTGATATATGTTATTTGGTCGAAAAACTGTGGAAAAATCAGAGCCCTCTTAGTGGAAATACTAATCTTGAAAACCTTGTACTCACAAGATGGAACAGAAAAAAGGAATGGACTCCTTGGAATAATATTTTGTTAACAGAAGAAGAAGCTGAAGTTC
>AYEL01092396.1:0-14395 GCA_000484575.1 Olivierus martensii
CTTTGCCTCATCTTCAGCTTTATATAAAATCTTGTCCTATACATAAACTTTCCAAACAATCAAAACTACATATGGAATTTATGAAAACTAAATATAATGAACTATCCTCCAATTATAACTCTTCTACTTGTTTCAATGAATATAAAGAAAACAAAATGGAAGTCTGAAGAGCTTGGGAAAGAATAAGAAGATTAAAAAAATGATATGGATAAAACAGATATCTAATTTTGTAGATTTAATATATAGAGTATAAATTAATAAAAATATAAATGCATTTTGTTATCTTTTCCCTAAGATTTTATAAATTCATTGGCTGAATATACTAATTTAAAAAACAGCACTACATGCAGTATAGTTACAACTTTTCTTTATGTGCAGAGTTTAATAAAGAAAAGTTGTAACTATACTGCGTGTAGTGCTGTTTTTTAAATTAGTATATCAAAATAAGGTTAAGCAGTTGATGTAAATGAGCATTGATCTGTTCATTGGCTGATTTTTTTCACTATAAAAAATATAATAATTAGATTTGCTTTCATTTTTATTAAAATACTGGCAGAGTAAAGTTATAGAGTACTCGCACTCAGCGCTCTTTGGTATGACAAAGTTCTAGTACGCATGACCCAGTTCCTCCATGTTGAAACATTGCAAAACAAATAGCTCCACCCATTGACTTGTATTGTGTTGACTTGAACTTTTGTTACTTATCGTCGATTAATTATTTGAATTTACATCAAGTGAAGCAGGTAGGCCTATTCTTTCTCACAATCGGCTTTCTGCATTTTATGTAGTTATTTTGAATGCAATAAGAAAACAATTTAATTAATAGATATGACGAAAGCTTATGGACAATACTGTTCAGCAATCAATTGCCATAACTGTAAAGGAAGAAATCCCAAGAAAAGTTTTTTTAGTTTTCCTAATAATCCAGAAAGGTAAGCATTATCAAATGGTTTTAAAATTCTATTTAATGGAAATTATAATGCCAAAATTAATTTATTAACAACAAAGTAAACATGCGGAATATGGATCTCATTCATATTTTACTTGATTTATGTTTCAATCATGCTACTACAGCTAGAACTCTTCCAATTAACAAGAAGCAGTGAAATAATTGCAACAGCAAGGTAACAATACAACTCAAGTAAAATATATGGGACACATATTAGGACAAATGCCAACTTGTTTATATAACTCGACTTATATTTTTGTAACGATCAAAATTAATGAGTAAGTGCAATTAAATTAAATTATAATTATCAATGCAAGATAAGGACTAGAGTTATGATATTACAATTAAATTAAATTACCTTTGAATACAGTTTCCACCATAACCAATTTCTGAGTTGCAAGAATTTTCGAAGGTTTCTCTGAATGACCATAAGTGCAATTCTGCAAAAAAAAAGATATTATTTTAATCTTGTAGTTTATTTAGTAATTTTAAAATTTGCAGTAAATTTTAAAATTATCATACCTCTGTTCCTGTAATCTTTTGAATTCTTTCTTGCATGTATACCATCTGATCCATGCTTGCAACATGGTGATGATTTTACTCAACCTTTCGTCTCTCAATTCTTCCAGACGACCTAAGGCACCTGCCCTGAAGAATACCTAAAAGTTCAGAAAATTTAAAATGGATTAGTTTAAAACGTTATAGACGTCTACATACATACCTTTTCATGTAGAATTTTTATTTTATTTAAATAATCATACTGAATTGTACGAATATTTTAAATTTTTGTTAGCTCAACCAAAATTATCTCCTTACCTCTTAACGTGTCTTCCTCTCAGTTTGATCTTAAGAACTTAAAACTATACTAAAAATTCAAGATAACTAAATTGTAATTTTATCATGCTAATATACATGCCTTGGTAAGACCATAACGAAATTCGGCAGGATCCAATCCCGATTGTTCCAATATCTTTTCACTCGCATTCTTAGCATCCAAGAATTGATTCTTAGGAATGACATTCGAAGCTAGGATATAATATCTGTACAGGAAAGGATGGGAAGAGGCATTAAACTAATACTCCACTACAGAATTGGTTCTGGTTCTTGCTATATTAGTAAACTATTCACATATTATTTTATGGATGAGTAAATGATGATAAGGATAACTGGATTGTAAAGTGGTAAGGAATTTATGCCAGTTTTGCTATCTATGATGTAAGGATTTTTTATGGTTTCCTATAAGGAGTTGGCTATATTAGTCGTGGTTTATCTTCTAAAATTAATGTCGATTTGTTATTCCCATTAATCATGCAATAATAATTTGAAGTAATGCTGTAATTCTTTACTATTTTTTTATTTTTTCGAAAAACGTAAACGCAAAAGAAAATATTGAGGTATCTTTAAAATTTAAAGATTCACTCAATTTTTTCCTACGAATTTAGGTTAAACCTACATTGTTAAATTTATATTGCATTTGCATTGACATTATTTACATTGCAGTAACTTGTAATTTCATTGCAATGATTATTTTTATTATTATTAACATTGCAACAGTTCACTGATTTCATTTTGCAGTGATGTTATTCACATTGCAACACATCATCATTGTTTTTTGCCAATGATGTTATTCACATTGCAGCGTATCATATTTTTTTCCAATGATGTTATTCACATTGCAACACATCATCATTGTTTATTTCCAATGATGTTATTCTCATTGCAGTATAACATAATTTTTTTTGCAATGATGCTATTCATATTGCAGCATATAATTTTTTTGCAATGATGTTATTCACATTACAGCATACTATAAGAGTTTTTTTTTAACTGGTGTTATTCACATTTTAACATTTTATCATTTTTTGATTTGATATTATTGACATTTTAGCATTTCATCAATTATATGGATTGGTGTTATTCACATTGCAACACTTCATCGTGGGTTGGATTATTATATTGATATAACTTACACTCATTTTCATTGTTATTCACAAAACATTTATACATCAAATATAATTAAATTATCAAAACTCTTGCTTAATTCACTTTTTTACTTCATTACTGTTATTCATCTTATTAAATTTTGAAGATTTTAAATATATATTAGACATTTATTTTTGGCAGACAACAAAAACATAGATTTCCTCTCAATGACATCACACTGAAACCATCTGTCGTTGTTCATATAACATCACACCACTACATAAAAGTTCAATTATGATTCTACATATAGTATATTAATAATTACACACATATAATCAAATATTATATATTTTTATCATGCACGAAGCATACATGGAAATGAAATTGCACTCATCAAAAACACAATAGCAGAAAGCAAGCAGATAGCGTGCACATGCATATTACTGTACCTCTGAACCTGTCACATTTTCTATGTTTGACCTGATAAAATCGAATAAACCGTTTTATTGTTGCATAATTTACATGCCTTTGTATGACCCAATTTGATCTGATAAAATCGAATAAACCGTTTTATTGTTGCATAATTTACATGCCTTTGTATGACCCATTCTGTATTCATTTGCTTCAAGTTGTATAGCTTGAAGAACGCTATCGGTTGCGTTTTTAGCATCAACAAATCCCTTAGGTACTGCATTAGGGGCCAAAATTGTGTATCTGGACGACGAAAATAACAAAATTATCAAAAATTAAATTATCAAGAAGAAAAAAAAAAGATCGCTGAAAATAAATATAATTCTGTAATTCAAAAATCATACAAAAAGCAAAATACAAAAAAAAAAAAACATGAGGAATGTTTAGAAATTACATACGTTAACAGTTGAAATATTAATTATAGAAATTTATTAATTACTAATATTTTATAATGTTTATAATTTTTTAATAAATTATTTATTTCTTATGAACTTAAAAACATAATTCCTGTTTTAAACTGTCTGTTTTTATAAAGGCTGTCAAAATTAAACATAGTTTTCTTGTATATTCTATAGAAATAAACATTGATATTATTGAAAATGTATGAAAAAAATAAAAATTTGTCACAGCTGAACACTTTAACAACTTTACATATATTAGTCAATATAAATTAATTAAAAAGAAAAGAAAAGATCAAACATGTAAACAGATATTTTTACCTGTGTTTGAAATCCGGATACAGCATTCTGTTAGGGAAGCCTTTTCTACAAATTCTGATACCTTCAAGTACACCGTTGCAAGTCAACTGATGCATAACCAAATGGGAATCAATCACACCTAAACGAAAACTAGAATATTTTAATCTGGACATAAGTCATTAAAAAATTATTAAATAATAATTAGATACAAATTTCGCGATATTAATGAAGACATATTTAACCTTACGTTTTTACGTTTATTCATTATAAAATTTCTTACCTTTATGGAATAATTTGACGAATATTTAATGTTAGATTACAGTTCTAATTTAATAATTTATATAATATTTATTTTTATCGATTTTTTATGCTTTTGACAATTCCTTTATTCGTTACTATTCTGTAATTCCTAATCGTGGATTTATATATAGCAATATTTATAATTAATTTATAAAAATAAGTTAACTAAAGATCTACCATATTAGCTTCAGTTTCTCCATTTAAATCGATAATCTGTTTATCTATATATATATAGTTCAATGATTTTTAAATTCTATTTATGTAAAAATGCAAAATATTTTAAATTAAATCGATAATCTGTTTATCTATATATATATATAGTTCAATGATTTTTAAATTCTATTTATGTAAAAATGCAAAATATTTTAATCAAAACTGATTAAAACGACATTATAATATAATTATAAAAAAATCATATCTGTAGCATATTCGCTATTTTTTTTTTTTTTCGTGAAATACTCTGGAAACAACATAATGGAATTACAACGATTCCAAAATCTATGTATATTTTAAATTCATTATTTTTTAAATATTTATTATTGCATAGTTGTACTTGTATGATTTTTAAAGAAAAGTTTTAGATCATATCTATCAAATTATTGACAAATTTTACTGACGTTTCTTTTATAAATGTTTATCGCGAAACTTCTTATAGAGTTTCCTTGCTTCTTATAATTTCTAATTTATGTTTCACTGTAACATGCATCTGTGAATACTTCTATCTTCAAATTTCCCTTTACACGACACAGCCTATTTATATTATAAATTTTTAAACAGTTACATCTTTCTATACTAAGTATATTCATAAATCCCTACATATTTTTCATATTTCGTCTGATTAAAGTACTTTAAAAAATAGATACAAACATTACAAATTTTTTAACGCTATTATATATCATGGAATAAATAATTTCTATATTTTAAATCAGTTATATTCTAGATCACTTGATTTGCATACTGTGAAAAATTACTTTAAAAAATAAGTAATTGATTAAAATAGAATAATATTAAAAATTTTAACATTTAACACACTGTTGTTTAGTTAAATATTAATTATTATCGATTAAAAATATATATTTAATATTAAATATTTCTAAACTACTTTACTAATAATAATAGAATATATTTAAACTATTACTACAAACACAATAAAATTAATAATGTATTGTAAATATATTAGCTGCTTCTTAGTCACATTTTCATCCACGTGTTTCTTACCTGGAGATTTAGTTTCGTTCGGAATGATACATCTGACGAAATGAGGTGATGTGCTTCTGAGAGTTGTCATTAACTTGTTCAATTGTTCCTAGACATTTGGAAATAGGAAGAACCAAGGGAAAGTTTTTATGAGAAGGATCTAAGCAATTAAGCAATGAGTGTCAAAATGGGCATTTATTTGGACAGGAAAGCGTTATGCTTTTAACAGTAAAAAAAAAAAAATTATAAATATCAATTTGGAAGGAAATTATTTATTTGGCGTATTTTGGAAATTTTGGAATCAGGTTTGATAAGGAAGATCTTGCGAATTTGGCATCCATGACGATGTTTTGTTGCTTCTGCTTCTTGACTTGATGTCAGACTAGTAAAGCACATCAGCCAGCTCTTCTATCCTACATTGCAGAAAGCGAAGCGATAGCCAATAATAGAGTTAGAAGCCTGTTCAAGCATAAAAATTTGCTTATGCTTATAACTAAAATAAATATATAACATTAAAAAAAAAGTCACAATTGCTCACATTATTAGTTAGAATAGGCAATAGGTATAGGATGATCACAAGGAGGATCTTAGAAATTTGGAAGGTGTTCTTCTTCTGAGGTTTGAGGATTGTTGGTAGGAAAAGACTCCATAGACACACGTGTTCAGACTTACACACTACATTATTTATAAATTAAAGGAATAAAAGGAGAAGAAAGAGGAATATACCTGGGGATTTAGTTTCATTGGGGATGATACACCTCACAAAATGAGGTTGCGTTTGTTTCAAAGTTGCCATCAACTTGTTCAGTTGTTCCTGTAGGATTTAGGATATAGAGGTAAAGATCTACACTAATAGGAATGGGAACTATAGAGGTAGGTAAATTATTTTCATAAATACTATCTATTTTTACTAAAACTACAGACTACATAACTACGTTATATCTAGGAAGATCCTAAAATCTACGAAATCTATACAATCAAAAATTAATAAAGAAAGATTCTTACAATATAGGTAGTTAAAACATTCATGGAAAATGTTAAACAGTATTTTTCTACATAATTTTTTACTGTAGAAATATTACAAAAATGGTGGATGCCTTTTGCAAGGTCTAAAAATTACCCAAAAGTAAAAAAATACATATAAAGTTTGTCTAATATTGATAATTTTTGAAAGTTTATCCCATTTTTACATGATAAAAATAACAAAATTTAGATAATAAAATTAAAAATTTCTAAAAATATATATATATTTTCATAGTGTTGCAACAGCCATTGAAACTTATGTGACATTTAATGCTTTGAGTAATATAGATTTAGGAACTGCTGAATATTGCCACAAATTTGATGAAATATTTGATTGTCTTAACAGTTCCAGTTTACATGGTCCCAAACCTATTAAAAATATCATTAATAAATTAAATAGTTTATCTTTTATTTTTAATTAATTTTACTACTTACCCTGTACAATGCTGATACTGTTTGAAAGCCAGAACCCTTCTTTCTTCCTCCTCCTGTAAAATTATAATTTGATAATATTCAATATTTTTAAATTAATTAAAGTTCTAAATCAGGATATAAATTACCCTTCTTTGGATCTTCAGCTCCAAGACCTGGATGATCTTCAAAGATATCAATTAATAACTTATTGGATGCATGTTTGAACTGATCAACAACAGTATCATTCAATGGATCTTTATTTTTCTCGAGCCAGTTTGTCAAGTTGTATGGCACCTAATATAAAATTTTTGATATTCGTAATGTTATCAAACGTTTAACATAATAATATTAAGTTAATAATAAATTTTATATATTTACAGTTCCCGCATAGTGAACAATGGCAAAATGAGCTTCTACTTGTCCTGGTTTTGGTGGCTTCGGTTTAACGAAATTTGGAGATTTTCCAAGGTGATTAGTTTTTAATTTTTCTTCAAATGTTTTATCTGAAGCTTTAGGAAACATGGATTCTTCTTCCAGGATAGAAAGCACACCCATTGGCTATCGACATTATAATGTGTGTTAATATTTGAAAATTTAATGAAAAAATTTAATCTAACTTTAGACTTTCGTAAGAACAATCGGAGGTTTACAAGGAATTTCATGATTCTACCGTTTGTTTTCGTTGATATTGCAAGCAAATTATTTTGAATTCAAAATTTTCGTTTGAAATAATAATTGCATTCGTATTTTCTTTTATATAGGCCTACTATATGAATTTTAAAATAGAAATTACCTGCACAAGGCTACTCTGCTAAGTATAATCATAAAAATTATAAAGGAAACTTCACTTCAACAGATACTAAAATTTTATTTTAATAAACAAAAAAAATTTTTTTGGTACTTCAATACCCTTAACAATTGTTTGAAGCAGCACTGTAACAAGGTATTTCTGCGTTCTGGGAAAATACATTTTATAGGTCTCCAAATATGGAGAAAATTTATTTTGGATGTCTCAAATGGTGCAATTATATTTTGTATGCCCAAAAACAGGTAAATATATTTTTTACGCCATCAGAAAAATTCATCAAATCGAAAATTTGATTTTGAGCTTTTGTTTTCTTTGCGACATGCTCTGTTTGCCCCGCTCTTGTTACGATGCTAGTTTGAAGGCATCAAGTGCTCTTAAATGGCTAAGAAGCATTTAGACATTGAAATGCCGAAGATGTTCTTATGGCTTTGTTTATAGTTTTTAAGAAAAATTGCTTGTCAACATAATATACTGTTATAATTAGGTGTATGACAAGACAAATATTTCCTTGTGAACCTATGAAATATTTTCCTTTAAAACAAAGGAATGTTTATTATATAAAATAAAGAAAATAAAAAAATGTAAAATATAAATCATTAATCACAACATATAAAGCCTTATAGAAGGCGAAAAAGAATATAAAGCCTTATATTGTAAAGTTTATACTATATCTAGGAAATTGTTAGTAATAGGATGGCCACGAAAGCAATTAAAATACATTGAAAAGCAAATAACAAACCTTTTCTATCAGCTCAATACAAGCTTGTAAATCCAAACCGAAATCAATAAATGTCCAGTCGATTCCTTCTCGTTTATATTCTTCTTGTTCCAATACAAACATGTGGTGGTTGAAGAACTGTTGCAATTTCTCGTTGGTAAAGTTGATACAGAGTTGTTCAAAGCCATTATACTGTTTGAGTTATGCGAAAAAAGAAAATTTTGATATAGAAAGTTAAAAGCACATTCGTTGCTTTTGTTAGTATAGCGGTAGATTTCTGTGTGCTGGAAGCGCAACCAAAGCTGCATTTTTGATGCATATTGCTGCATAACGCTCATAATTATTCTTTATATAAGCGCCCTTCTACTTTTTGCTTTGTTTTTTCTTTTTTCAATTCCTACCTTCTCGATTAAATCAATGCAAGCTTGCAAATCCAATCCAAAATCAATAAATGTCCATTCGATTCCTTCTCTTTTATATTCTTCTTGTTCCAACACAAACATGTGATGGTTGAAAAATTGCTGTAATTTCTCATTGGTAAAGTTGATGCACAGTTGTTCAAAACTATTGAACTGGAAGTGATTAAAGAAACATAGGGAAAAAAGGGAAGGTTCATTTTTATTAATAAAAGAATTAACGAAATATTAGACGTACATATTAGCTTTATTTACTAACAAAAAATTTATTTTCTAAAGCGTAAAGCTTCATTAAATTATCATCTTCAACATTAAAATTTTTGAAACTATATAAATAAAGCTAATATATATATATATAAGGATTGATATATAAACAAGGGTTATTATTTATATACAAACATTGATATATATGGATAAAGGTTTAATGATATCAGGAATCACAGTTTATTTTGGAAGGAAAATAAAGGATAATATATTTAAATAGGTGTAAGGAATAATACAAGGATGTGATAAATAGAAAATACATAAATTAAAAATACAAAAAAAACAGTTAAAAGCAAAACTGGGAAAATTTTTGTAAGAGAAAATCGAAAACAAAAGTTTTATGGGAAGAAAACAAAAAATAACAATAAATTAAAAATACAAAAAAAAAAAAACAGTTAAAAGCAAAACTGAGAAAATTTTTGTAAGAGAAAATCGAAAACAAAAGTTTTATGGGAAGAAAACAAAAAATAACATTAAAAAATTGAACTAAATAAAAATATATAAATAAAAAAAAGACAAAAACTGAATAAAATTTAAAAATAATTATTTTCAACTTATTAATATTACTATTAACAAAACACGGGGGAAAACATGAGGAAAAAAATAGGATTTAAATTCTTAAAAGGTTTATAAAACATGGGAAAACATAAGGTGGTAATTACACGAGGAATAAATAACTGGAGAAAAAATTGTTAGAGGGGGATAATGATGCGCTTTTATTATATATTGCCTTTATTTCTCTGATTTTAACGTCGCGATTTCAAAAAATAATACCGTACATAAAATTTTTAACCTGTAGTTGTGATTTGATTAGTGTAATGAGATTGGTATATACTGTATGTATAAATTGTGTTGTAGGTTAAATAATAAATATTAAAATAATATATAATTTATCAAGATAAAAATATATTTGAATTAAAAAATATATAGATAAACTTGAAAATAGAAAATTAATAAATTGCAGATAGAAATTACATTTACTTTATCAATCAGAATAATATAAATTACATTTAAAAAATAATATTTTCAATTACTTTAGGATAAGAATGACAAGAAAAGAAAAATCAAAATCATTTTTGACAATCGTATTTTATCCTCTTTATATATATTTTTATAAAGGAAAAATCTCACATAAAAAGCAAGAATTAGTAACTTACTATATTTTGTATCTGAAGAAATGCAACATTACGCCTCATTATATAAAATTCTTACTGATAGATATTTTCGAAGTTAGAATATGCGTTAAATCTTTTCGCTAAAATCAAACATATAATCTGTTATTAACTTCAACTCAAGCATAAATTTTTAATATACAAGCCACTGAATAGATTTCTCAAAGGCTAGAGAAATTGATGAATTATAACTTATGCTTGATGAGACTTGGAAAACACTGTACGTCGTAAATATGGCCATCAGATTAGTAATATATGCTTAAAATATTACTAGAAGAATCGGGATTTGATCTTCACTGATCGAAATTTAATTTCGAACAGTGAGGATCAAAATTATTTTTCGTGCACGAAATATTATCATGGATTTATAGAAGCATGCATAATATGCAATTTAATTTATATAATAACGATTACGCAATAAAATTTCTGAAATTTTCAACGTTTCGCAAGTTCTGTTAACGAATCAGTGAAAAATAAATTATTTTTTAGATTGTGAAAATTTATAAAAGTATTTTATAATGTGATTCATTTTTCATCCATTAAATAATGAAATAATGCTAATCAGGAGGAAAGAAAGGCTTAAAAATTCGAATCTAGATTTTACTGTGAAACAGTGGCACACAGAACACATTCAAAATTATAACAAAAAAATAATGCATTTCTAAAGAATAATTATAACATATTACACATTTAAGAATGAAGATGAATATATAGTAGTTGAAAATATTTGTTTTTGACGCTTTTGATTTATCACACAGTATCTAAACTTTATTATTTATAAAATATTTTATAGATGTCTGCAATTTATTAACTCCAAAATAATAAAGTTATCAATATGTTATTTTTATTTATAATTTAATAAATTAAAAAAAAAAATTATTTTTATTAATTTTATTTTTAGAATGAAAAAAAATGATCGCACCAGTATGTATTTGAAATAAAACTTACGTCGAAAATTTCGAAACCTGCAATATCCAGTACACCAATGAAATGTTGTCTCTTCTGTTTAGTATCCAAAGTTTCATTGACTCTCTTTACCAGCCATTTGAACAATCTGTCATACATTGCTTTAGACAATGCACCGACAGAATATACAACCTGGCAGATTATTTTAAGAATAACATTTAGCATTCTTTTTGCATTAAGATTTTAACATTATAAATTTTTAGGTTAATATGATACCTGTTCTTTATTTCTTCCTTGTGTCACCATTTCGTTACCGACTTTGATCTTTGGTTTCAATAGATTTTTATATAAATCAGCAGCGTTTAATCCTAATAAATGAGAAACCTTCTCTCCTTCTTCGGTTCCATCTGCTTCTGCCTGTTCTTCTCTTGGTCTTTGCTTAAATTTCATCTCACCCAAATGCATGACAGATGCAGTGATTTTATAAATATTAATTTTCTCTTCATCCGTAAAGCCCAAAACATCGAAACCGTTCTGAAATCGTAAGCTACATAAGTACCTCACCCATCATTCAATAGAAAATTAATTTACAAAAATCATATTAAAGATTAATTAGATATCAAAACTAAATTATTATTAAGGGAATTATCACACAAATTATTATTATTATTAATATTTTATATTTATTTATCTCTGAATAAATTATTTTATTATTTAATTTATAGGTTAAATATATTTTGATCCACTTTCTTCTATCATCAGGATCACAAGACAGATTGCCAAATTACTCACATCAGTTACTCCCATTTCTTCTTTATCATCCACACCAGGGATGTCAGTCTTACCCTGTGATACAAAGTGGTAGTCCCGGATGTTATTGCTTAGTAACATTTTCTCTGTAAGAAAACAGGCACGAAGGAGGATGTTGTTAGAAACATGGTAAGGGATTATTTATAACAGTAGGTTAAATCACAGGTTTGCTCGCTACTAGAATAAAAAAACAAATAGGTTTTCTATCATCACCAAAAGGCGATGATAATTAACGGACACAATATTATTATTTATACACACAGGTGGGATTTGGGAATTTGAAAACAAGATGAGGAATCTAATTTGAATTATGAAAAAAGGAATGAGGGATTGTTTGAATGAAGGGATAAGGAAACATTTATTTCTATAAAAAAAACATGGGAAATGTTTTAAAAGTTAGAATGGTAGGATTCTGTTTGGTATAGTAGGGAGTGACGTTTACTACTGTTGGGAATATTAAGGAGTTTCTATATAGGAGCTTGGATTAGGATCAAAAAAATCACTACATTTGAAGATTGGAATGGAAGTTTCATCATCCTAAGGAATAAAAAGTAGAGTTGTTTGGGAATTTTAGGGAAATTGGAGGTTTTTAAGGAGAATTTGGGTACTACATTCAGATTCTAAAGGAAAACTGAATGGGCTATATTATTTGTAAGATGAGAATATATTAAGAGGTAAATGATGGAAATAATATTTGATATTAGTGTTCTGAAGAATCAAAGAGTAAGGATATATTAATATTATTTTATTTTTAAATAAAAATATTCTCTATATTTAATTCACTACCGTTATAAATCATACATAATCATTTTATGGTTCCTAGATTATTTTTCATGTTGATTCAGAATTTCTAAAAAACTTTGAATCAATATCAAGTCTAAATAAATTTCCAAAAGATGTTATTTTAATAGCAACAAAATTCTTTATATTTTCAGGAACCATAATTATTACATAGTGAATTATAGAGTAATAAAATTATTTTATTAATCTATTCTCTGCTACACTAAACTACTTAAGGATTTCATATGACATAGTCAATAGAATTGGGAATTATCAGGAGAAAAACACAGAAACACAAACATATATACACAAAACAATCTTATGAACATGTAACCCTCTGATTTAGGGGACTTTCAGGACACACGCACAAACAAAATGATCTCAAGACAACATGATTTACCGTTTTATTAATAAAAAGTTATTAGCACGTTTTTCATTAATGATAAATTTATTGGGATTAAAATCCTACGGGAATGAGGAAAGATTGAATAAAGGGTCATCTATATACTCACATCAGTAAAACCCATTTCTTCTGCATCATCCACACCAGGGATATCTGTTTTACCCTGTGATACATAGTGGTAATCCCGGATGTTTTCACTTAACACGAGTTTTTCTAGAAGAAAAGGGTTCCAAAGGTATTATAAGTAAAAGGGATGTAATAGGTACTATTCCGAAGATTAACAGGAAAAATATAGATGCTAATAATAAGATTCTACCTTTATTGAAACCAAGAGGGATTCTCATATCTAATAATGGGAAAATAAATAAAGGGAAGGTATTTCTAAAAGAATATTTCGGGATTCTTTTATTCGAAGGGATTTACAGCAGTTTTGGGCAGGATCTGGATGAGAAAAATGTTCAAGCAAGTCTATTTAGGAATATTTATCAGGATGGGCTTACTAAAAAGTGGAGAAGTTTATTTAGAGAAGTGGACACAATCAGAAAGAAACCAAAAATCAACATTTTGGTTTAAACACACAGATTATAAATATTTAAGATTTTCTGGGAAACAACATTCTGAATGCATACATTGATCACACATATTTGTAAGTAATGGGTGAATCACATCATAGAATGGTTGCTAATGAAAACAGAGAGAGATAGAGAACACAATTTGATTTGGAACATCTATATTTGGGTGGACAACGTATAAAGCAGGATTTGTCTGAGATCCATACAGACCATATAATGGGGACACCTTTGAAAATCTACAATACTCACATCTGTTAAACCCATTTCTTCACTATCATCTACACCAGGGATTTCGATTTTTCCTTGGGATACAAAATGGTAATCCCGTATATTGTCACTCAAACAAAGATTTTCTGTTAATGGGGTGAAATATAAAAAGAAAGGAAGTTGAATGATAACAGTATACATAAATTATAAAATCTGTTTTTTAATATAGATATATATGGACTATCGGTATTTTCTAAATAGGAAAAAAGTAAGGGGAACTTATAAAAAAAAAAAACAAAAAAAGATAAAAATAAAGGAATTTTCTCTTGGGTCAAAATAATATAGTGCAAGCAAAATTGTGAGA
>AYEL01092397.1:0-15154 GCA_000484575.1 Olivierus martensii
TACTTACATGTCCTTAATCATTTTCTGTCAGCTCCTGCAACTTCATGACTTTTTAAAACAGATTCCCGATTCTTTAGTATTGTTGACACTGTACTTTGTGGAATCCTGAATTTCTGCACATCATCTTTTTTCTCACTCCACAGTCCACATCTTTTAGCAATTCCACTTTTTCTGCGGCACTCAATGACTTTCTCTTTGACATGGTAAACGTTTTAGTAGAGCTGAACAAAGACTAACTAAAATCTCTTGGTTCAGTTTTGATTTTGGTTTTAAGTCAATTAACACAAGTAACATACAAAACCGAAACAAGCCCTAGAAGCTAGAACTTTACACTAACCCCCTCTACAGTACAAATCGACACATCCATTTTGTTTATTTGTCGCTTTTTCTAGCCAGACCCAATCTAAACTCCTTACCTTATCCTTTTCCCTCGCCTCTGAAATTAAAAATTTTGATATATAGAAATTTTTTTGATATATAGAAACAAATTTCAATGGAAATTTCAAAGGACTAACAAAAAACTTTGATATACGGAGAATTTCGATATATGGAGGTCCGACTGTATTTATTTGGAATTTATCTGAAGATTCATAAAAATAATAAATTTTCACATAATTATCTAAATTATAATTTTTAAAAGTAATATTTAAGGATTATGGCAATTATCTGGATCTGCAATAGTAGATCATGCCAGAGGTGGCATTCCAAATGATTTGATTAGTGCAAAGATGAATTTTATTTAAAAATCATTTAATTTTTACAATATATAAAAATTTTTAAAATATATTTGTTATAAATACAAATTTAATATTTATTCATATACAGTATTATAATCTTTTATATATGCAACAAAATTCATGTATTATTATTATATAATAGAAAAATTTCTTAAAAATTGAGCATTTCCATGGTATTTCATTCAAATGGTATTAAAATGATATATACATAAGGCATATCTGAAAATTAAGTTCCAAGCTATTAAAAAAAAGACAAACGAATTTGTAAAATTTATTTATACTGTATATGAGATTAGATATATCATGTACTTCTCCTTTAATATACTTGCCACTATTATTAACACATTTATTGTCAGAGTACACAAGCTTCTATTATATCCACTGAATAGAAATTAGCCTCATATCTTTATTTTTCAGATTATCATGAAAATGCTGGCCAGTGAGGAATTTTTTCGTATGTAGGAATAAATGCAAGTTGCTCATGCCAAGTCAGGGTTGTGGGGTGGGTATTCCCATTGTTTTCATCCAAATGAGGTAATGAGATTTTGTGTGTCAGACTGTCAGTAGCAGAGTGCACCGTAGCATCTTCAGGAGCAAAATAATGCCATTCTCAATAACATGCTTTCTTTCCATTTAACAATAAGTTTTATTCAGATTCCTTTGAATAGTAAGTTCCATTAAGATTCTATTGAAGAATAAGCTCAAAAACAAGGCCTGCCATTTAATAATTTCTGATTAGAAAGCAGCATATAAATTATAAAGAAAAAAAATATCACCAATAAAAGTTGATATCTATTATTATTTAGTAATTTCACTGAAATATTACATGATAATAGTAATCATCATATAATATTTCACTGAAATATTACATGATAATAGTAATCATCATATAATATTTCACTGAAATATTACATGATAATAGTAATCATCATAATTCATTCTGAATATAAAAACTCATTGATATAATATACTCTTCTCTCTCATTTTCTGCTCTTTCCATCCTATTGCTGTTGACTGAAGGCTGTATAGTAAAGGACTCATTTATTACATTGAAAGATTTGGGCTTAAATTCAAGTCCCACAACACCAAATTTTCAGAAGGGGTTAAAGCTTGGCCCATTGAATTCCATCTATTAACCTTGGCCTATAGAAGATCAACAAGAGAGCTGGCTCCCTTATATAAATTTTGATTATTGGTCCCCAAATTCAATTCTTATAAAAGCCAAAACAATTCCACATGACAAATCTAACTGATTCTGTGTTTATATCAAAAGTTGGGAGAATATATCCCCACATATAATAAATTAATACTCAAATTTTCAATAAATACACAGTGGTATCTTGGTTAACGACGAGTTTTTGAAAGGAAAAAATGTCTTGGTTAACGACGCATGCTTTGGTTAACGATTCCTGATTATGTGAACTTCTGACAAAATAGAGCTCTGTAAAACAGTTAGTCATATCTTGAACCCGGATCCTCCAAAGTGGAATGCCAAAGGTTTTCCACGCGTCCAATCCGGCTGACCCCTTCAACCTTCTTGTAACAACCAGAATTGGTTCTTTGGGTGATATCGTCCGAGTACGAATCTTGGGCTGGTCTGTGACAAGGCCTATATTTGGCGATTCATCTCTTCGTCACGATAAAATTATTCCACACCTTCAGTTTGTGGATTTGTATCCGGATCAAGGGTGGGCAAACTTTTGCAAGAAAGGGCCATATAGTAACAATGAAATGGAGCATTGAGATGGTCCATTTCATTGATACGGGTCCGGGCATCTAGTGAAATGATTTTTCACTAGACTTCACAATCTGGCTCCCTTCACGGATGTGGGTGTAGCCCGTGGTTGGAAATGATCCTGCCCTTTAGTAATCAATCTGACTGGAAAGGGGCGTAAAACAAAATAGCAGAAAAATTTTTCAAAATCCCGCCTACACTTAATAACTGTCTGAAGTGATAAAATTCTCTTAGAAAATTATATGGCCAAAATAGAAAGATCTTAAACATTTTCTAGAAAAATCTTTCAAAATCCCGCCTACACTTAATAACTGTCTGAGGTGATAAAATTCTCTTAGAAAATTATATGGCCAAAATAGAAAGATCTTAAACATTTTCTAAGAGGTGCATTTGTTGACTAAAATATCATAAAAGGGTAAGCCAATTTTCTAAGTAGCTTTTACATGAATCATTGGTTTGAATAATGCCGGCAGTCCGAAAAAGTGAAACGCCATTTTCAGAGAAGCTTCTTATAATTAAATTATATATTAAAATTATAATTTAATCATTCTAAATTTGAAACAACAATTTAAAACATACCTGTTTAGGAAATTGCACAAATATTAAATACAAACACCGTGAAATTACGAAAGGTATTGAGATGATAGATCGACAAAACGATTTTATTTGATTTTGAATGTATCTTGCAATCGATTTTTTACGCAATGATCTTTATTCTGGTTAACGGCTTAATCAAATCTATTTTTGTAAGAAATATGCATTTTAAAATTTTTGGAAATATGACACTATAATGACATCTACAGTTTACCATATGAATTATTATTTATTGCTTTTCTAGAAATTACATAAATTATTAATATTGCTGAGATATGGAACAGATTTGATATTTTTTATATATTTTATTTATGGTTAAAATTTTTGGCATTATGGTGTTTAGCAACGGGGCCGCGATTTGCCCACCCCTGGGATAAAGCATGGTTAAAATTTTGGCATTATGGTGTTTAGCAACGGGGCCGCGATTTGCCCACCCCTGGGATAAAGCATATGACGGCAATTATAATCCTGCTAGTAGTTAGATTGTTTGTCAATAGATGTCGCCACTTTCCATAATATTAGAATAGTATGTAATAGGGTGAAGCAAACCCTTTCATACGCTGCACATTCCAACGGAGGGGACAGCTGGATTGTGGAATGCGGGGATTGACGGGTTGGCCCAAACCCCATGATAAACATTTTCAAGAAATGGGATTCGAGACTCGAACCCGAGTCCTTCTGAGTGAAAGCTAAGCGTTTCCACGCAGTCAATCCGGCCTCCATATTTCACAAGATATAGTCATAGGTAACTTGTTGGCGTGCTACGCAGGAGGACCTGGGTCTGGTCCCGGATTTTTTCGGGATACTGGGCCCGGCCTGGTGATCCTCGATCTTCACCATCCGGCCCCCTTTATGGGTGTGGGTGCAGCCCATGGTTGGAACTGGCCCCGCCCCCTTAGTTAATCTTCCTGATTGGAAAGGGGCCATAAAATATGCAAAAAATAGGCTATTTCGGACGGCCGGATTGGCCGCGTGGAAATGCTTTGATTCAGTCTGTGGTTGGAACTGGCCCCGCCCCCTTAGTAATCTCCCTGATTGGAAAAGGGGTGTAAAAAAATTATATTAATATAGAAACGCATAATCTAATTCACACAGACGTAAATTTGCAAAAAAGCCTATCATAGGCTCTCAAACACTCATGATGGGATCAATTGAAAGATTGAAGAATAAGATTCAACAAGCAGGGTTCAGACTCCTCCTGAAAAACTAACGGTATGGGACCCAGATTTTAATCCGGATCCTCCAAGTATATGCTTTACCACACAGCCATCCTGCCAATTCTAACCAGTAGAGATTTGGGTGGTCGAAAGATGAACCACAGAGAAGCACACACGATGAAGAATGGATGCGGATATGGGTGCACGATGAAGAACCCAGGTTCGAATTTCGGGGTTCCACCTTTTGAAAATATTTATCATGGGGTCCGGCTCCGTCTCGTCGATCCTCGTCCTCCATAATCCGGCTGATCCCTCCGCAGGGGTGGACAGCCTGTGGAATAGCTTGTTTCGCTCCGTCACTTAGTGTTCTAATTGAATGGAAAGTGGCGTCATCTGTTAACAAAAAACTCTTCCCGAGAGAGCTCGCCTTGACGCGGCGGGAGGGCTTGTTCGAACAGGCCTTCCATAATCCTGCTGATCCCTCCGCAGGGGGGACAGCCTGTGGAATAGCTTGTTTCGCTCCGTCACATAGTGTTCTAATTGAATGGAAAGTGGCGTCATCTGTTAACAAAAAAACTCTTCCCGAGAGAGCTCGCCTTGACGCGGCGGGAGGGCTTGTTCGAACAGGCACAATGTCTATATCTGTTTTGCAGCTGAGTCGATATATTTTCATAGTGTCTGAAAAATAATAACATGCTCTCAGCCGAGATGATCAATGACAAGATAACCTCACATCGACCTAAGTGCCAGTGTAATCGTATGACAATGTTCCGTTTGGGATAGATATATCAAGCTCGGTTAACTTACTCCTGCTGTGGGATGCTCGAGGGGATATTGCTCTTTTCTAGGCTTTATCTGGCTTTTCGGCTGAATAGACCTGATGTGTTCTGACATCCTGATGGATGTCCGGGCATCGAGGTCTACTGTTCAAATTGAAGAAATTCACATATTAGGTCAGAGGAAATTGATGTAAACACTTCACACGCAAGAGATGCTCAGCCTTTTGATCTTTAACGCCCAAGTCGCGGCATGTTGGAATTAATAATTAATCCGTCGCATGCTCTTTGTGAGATATAAGTCCTGTAAAAAAACGGCAGAATGTCCGAGTGGTAACCTTTTATGGTCAACAGATGACGCAACTTTCCACTCAGTAAGAGTACTAATTAGGGGGGCGAAACAAGCCCTTCCACAGGCTGCTCGGGCGGCAGAATGTCCGAGTGGTAACCTTTTTTTATGGTCAACAGATGACGCCACTTTCCACTCAGTAAGAGTACTAATTAGGGGGGCGAAACAAGCCCTTCCACAGGCTGCTCACCCCTGCGGAGGGGTCCTGGGCGAAACAAGCCCTTCCACAGGCTGCCCACCCCTGCGGAGGGGTCTTTCTGGTAGAATACTATGTGGTGAGCGAAACAAGCCCTTCCACAGGCTGCCCACCCCTGCGGAGAGGTCAGCCGGAGAACGGGATCGATGGGTCGGGTCAGGACCCCATGATAAATATTTTCAATGGGTGGGACCCGAGACTCGAACCCGGGTCCTTCTAGACTGGAAAGCCGAAGCGTTTCCACGCACAGATTACTAATACAGATGGGACACTTCCTATACTTCTAGACTTCATAATCTGGCACCCCTTCACAGAAATGATCCTGTCCTTTAGTAATCTATCTGATTGGAAAGGGGCGTAAAACAAAATAGGAAAAAAGTGAGGATGCGCTGTGGTACTGAAATTTCCTTGTTTTTAGTTAAGTGTCCCATCTGTATTAGTAATCTGTGTTTCCACGCGGCCAATCCGGCCGACAGTCTGTTGAGGTTTGGAACGCACCCATACATTTATTCTCTGAGCAACTTATATTCTGATTTCAAACTATCATATGAGCTTAGACCAGGGGTGGGCAAACTTTTGGAAGAAAGGGCCATATTGTATCAATGAAATGGAGCCTAGGGCCGCGTCCCGGGTCCGGCATCTAGTGAAAAAATTTTTCACTAGACATCGACAGTGCTAACCATTGGCGTGGCAGGAGGATCCAGGTTAGCGTCCGGAGTCCGGCATCTCCTGAAAAGTATTCTCGGGGTTCCGGGCCCGGCTAGCGATCCCAGTCATTCATCATCCGATCCCCTTCACAGGTTTGGATGTAGTCCGTGATTGAAACTGACCCGCTCCCATCCTTGCCCGTTTCTTAGTAATTTCATTGATTGGAAAGGAGGGATCCCAGTCCTTCATCATCCGATCCCCTTCACAGGTTTGGATGTAGTCCGTGGTTGAAACTGACCCGCTCCCATCCTTGCCCGTTTCTTAGTAATTTCATTGATTGGAAAGGAATAATTTTATGACCAAAATAGAAAGGTCGTAAACTTTTTCTAAGGGGTGCATTTATTGACCAAAATATCATAAAAGAGTAACAAGTTAAAAGTAAGCCAATTTTCTTAATAGACCAAGGCATTTTTCATGGATTTGAATAACGCCGGCAGTCCGAAAAAGTGAAAAGCCATTTTTAGATAAACTCGGTTGGGTCGAAATTCTTATAATTAAATATCATATTAAAATTATAATTTAATCATTTTAAATTTGAAACAACAATTAAAAACATACCTGTTCATCTTCAAAAATCCCGCCTTCACCAAATAACTGTCTGAGGTGATATAATTTTCTAAGAGAATTTTATGACTTTAAAATAGAAAGGTCGTAAACTTTTTCTAAGGGGTGCATTTATTGACCAAAATATCATAAAAGATTGGAAAGGAGCATAAAAATTCCTATGAGTCCCAAATCACAACGTGATATATCTTGCTGAAAGGATAAATGGCCGAGTGACAGTAGCTTTAACAGCACCAATCCGAGAAATAATCATTCTCGAATTTATGGGAAACAATTCCCCTCTGTCCCGCTATGACTTAAGCTTCTCCAAAGAAGATGCAAAACAAACTTCTGGAATTCACCGAACGGTATTTGGCCTTGGCAAGACTGGCCAATACATATCATCGGTCGATATCGTTCCCAGCCTGCGATGGTTCTCTTTTGGGAAAAAGGGGCGTAAGCTGTATTGCATACGAAATGGAGATCTCCCGTTTCATTTCTAATCGTCTCTGATTGTTAGAGACAATATTAGAGGAAGGTATCCGCTTTAAATGCTTTAGGTTCTTCTTTTCTGATACTTTTGAATCAGTTGTTTGCACAGTTTACGCCTCTTTCTCGATTAATTTCTGGGTGCATTGCAATACCGTGCATGAGAGGCCGATGGAGAAGTTTCTTCCCGGCCGGCCGAGCTGGCCAACTTTGTCACTCTCATTTTCTGTGAATCCAAGAGTGGGAATGTCCCCATCCGGAAAAGGCAATGATTAAAGCCAAATTGACGAGTAATTTCTCACAGAAAGGCCCTTTCGTATTTTTTCATAGCTGTAACTCTTTGGAATAATGTCTGCTGTCAAAAATGAGTCTGAGTCTGCTGAATCGGCTGCGTGGAAACAAGTCGGCTTTCCACTCTGGAAGATTCGGGTTTGATTCTCAGCCCCACTTCTTAGAAATGTTTAATATGGGGCTCGTCCCGACCATACCCGTTCCTCACAATCCAAGTGACCCCCTCAGCAGAAGTGGGCAGCCTGTGGATGGGTTTTTTCGCTTGCAACTTAGTACTTTACCTGAGTGGAAATTAGCAAAAACATCTGACCTGTTGGAGGACAGTGTCTCTTGGCACACAGCGGGCGGAGGAGCTTTGACAAGAAGATCGAATTTCGCTCATATACCCCATAACAGGTGGGACTAGTGACCAGGGCTGGTAATTCCGCACCACAATGGGATATTTAATATGTATATGCACAGGCACGTAGGCCGGTACAGGGATAATATTAGACAACTATAAGCAATATGAATAGTGCTTATACCATTGGTTATACTCAAGTTTACAGGTTTCCATCTTGTTGTATATCGATAATTTTCTTTATTAAAGCTTCTTATAGAATTGGCGTCAATTTAATTCCATAAAAATTGACTAAAACAAAGGGAGGAAGTAGTTGGCGTTACGTTTTACTTCCGTCGAATCTACGAGCAATTACGTAATCGAAATAATCAAATATCACGCTGCCAACGAAAAAATTACGTGGGCCCGTCCGGGAATTAAACCCGGGACCTCTCGCACCCTAAGCGAGAATCATACTCCTAGTAATGGGATATTTAATGTGTATATGCACAGGCACGTAGGCCGGTACAGGGATAATATTAGGCAACTATAAGCAATATGAATAGTGCTTATACCATTGGTTATACTCAAGTTTACAGGTTTCCATCTTGTTGTATATCGATAATTTTCTTTATTAAAGCTTCTTATAGAATTGGCGTCAATTTAATTCCATAAAAATTGACTAAAACAAAGGGAGGAAGTAGTTGGCGTTACGTTTTACTTCCGTCGAATCTACGAGCAATTAGGTAATCGAAATAAACAAATATCACGCTGCCAACGAAAAAAATTACGCGGGCCCGTCCGGGAATTAAACCCGGGACCTCTCGCACCCTAAGCGAGAATCATACTCCTAGACCAACGAGCCGACGGAAACCGGTTCTTCCCAATACAAATTATAACTAATTATGCCATTCATAATCGAAGTTCTCGATCATCAGACTATCCTGGTTATCCACGGTGCATCAAAGAAATTAAGAAATCGCAACTAAGAGAACGCAATGATATTTCCCATTGCATGACGAATATGTTACTGTTGGAATTTCCTAATCACGAAAAACATATTTCCTTTGCAGATACCATTGGTACAACAATACTACATACATTTTTTTTACATATTTTACGCCCCATTTCCAATCAGGGAGATTACTAAGGGGGGTATTGTTGATAGATCGACAAAACGATTTTATTTGATTTTGAATGTATTTTGCTTTACGCAATGATCTTTATTCTGGTTAAGGCTTAATCAAATCTATTTTTATAAGAAATATGAATTTTAAAATCTTCGGAAATATGACACGGTAATGACATCTACAGTTTACCATATGAATTATTATTTATTACTTTTCGAGAAATTACATAAAGTAATATTGCTGAGATATGGAACAGATTTGATATTTTTCTATTTATTTTGTTTATCGTTAAAATTTTTAGCATTATGGCTTTTAGCTACGGGGCCCGCATTAAATAGCTCCGAGGGCGGCGGTTTGCCCACCCCTGGCTTAGACCCTATTGAAATTAAAGAGGAATATAATTTTAAAATGATCAATTTCTCTATCAGCGTATATTAAATTGTATAATTTTTATCTCGTCTTTTCATACGCATGTATCTTTTGAACTGTAAATTATACTTTGATGAGCAATTTTTATACAAAATAATCAAAAAATATGTTATCAGCCGTATTGGCTACGTAGGAATGCTCTATTTTTCATCCACAAAATTTATATGAAGGGTTCGGTTAGTTCGTTGATTCCTGTCCTCTAACAGTCCAGTAATCTTCCTATAGGATCAGCCGAATGACCGCGTGGAAGTGTATTTATTGCATTTCCATCTGGCCATTCAGAGGTTCAACTCCCGGGCCTTCATATCATCAGACTTTTTAGAGGGATCCGAATATAGATTATTTGAATTCCATCCTTCACCTGTCAGCCCATTCGACCACGAGGGTATGAGGCCTTAGTGAGCATTAGAATGTCCCGCTGCTTAGTAGGCTCTGGGCCGTCCATCTGGACAGTGGACGGCCTGGACACATCATGGATTGTCCACTCTCTAGATGGGATCAACCGATAGATGACTCTGGGGTTCAACGAGCTCTAAAATTTATATTCTTTATTATATCCATCCATGATTATATCATATTCCTTGGAAAAATCACATATATTAATTTAATCATTTGATTACATTTAAATGTTGATGATTAAAATGTATAACAATAATATCGTTAATAATTTGAAAGAAACTATTATATAACGATCTAATTATAGTGCAGTACTCTATTGTAATTTCGAAAATTTCTCTCGCACTACTACCGTCAAGAGGATAGTAGATGAGTGGGCATCTAAAAGTACAAAAGACAATAGATTATGAAACGATACTATAATTCCTATAATAAATAATTAAATAAATGCAAGAAAATTAGTTACTAAAAATTCTTTTATATTCATAAGTTCACAATTTTACGAAATACATATTTTATCAAACAAAATGACAGATCATAAATTTTGATAAAAATGAATATGTAGAAAAGAAAGAATAAGCTGGAAGAATAAACTGTATTTAATTTGGAAAAATATTTCAAATTTCAGATATAAAAAAATTTTAGAATGAATATGTAGAAAAGAAAGAATAAACTGTATTTAATTTGGAAAAATATTTCAAATTTCAGATATAAAAAAATTTTAAAGATTTGGATCATAATGATAAAGCTGATCGATTAATAAAGATAATACAGAGTGTTTTCTAGCACCCGTACCACCCTTTTTTCTCGAAAACGCGATGAGATAGGAAATAGGGGGGAAAAATTTGATTACCAAAGTATATCTGTAGAATCGAATGGGCATGATAAAAATTTTGTGGGCCCATCGGAAGTAGGACACAAGAAGTCAACTATGAAATCTCTAATGGGAACCAATGCCGATTTTGGCATAATTGGATAGAATTGTGGAAAACAAACAGCTTTTGTTTTGAAAGATTTTTAATATCACTAACGGATTGTGAGACATCAGAAAAAAAAGATGCCGCCGCATATACTGCCGATTGGGCTATTGATTTTTAATATCACTTACGGATTGTGAGACATCAGAAAAAAAAGATGCCGCCGCATATACTGCCGATTGGGCTATTCAAGCAGTAAGAAGAATAAAAATGTGACAGATGGCATCTGTGTACATTGCCAAACATTATTGAAGCAGCAAAGTGCATCTTTGTACATTGCCAAACATTATTGAAGCAGCAAAGAGCAGTAATATGCAGATTCAAGATGAATTCTGGTACTCGGTAGTAGCACTCGAACCGCAGGTGTGACAAGTCTTTCGCCATCACAATTCGGCATGGAGCCATACTCAAGAATAAGGGTTTCTGGACTTGTTTCACCCCTTTATGAGCGCCATGAATGTACATAGATGCCCTCTGTCAGATTCTTCCTTTTATTATTGCTTGAATAATCCAATTGGCAGTACAGTCAGCCGGATTGGCCGCGTGGAAACGCTTCGGATTTCCACTCTGGAGGTCCCGGGTTCGAGTCTCGGGTCCTACCCCTTGAAAATATTTATCATGGGGTCCGGGAGCAGTGTTATGCAGATTTACGGTGAATTCTGGTACTCCGTAGTAGCACTCGAACCGCAGGTGTGACAAGTCTTTCGCCATCACAATTCGGCATGGAGCCATACTCAAGAATAAGGGTTTCTGGACTTGTTTCACCCCTTTATGAGCGCCATGAATGTACATAGATGCCCATCCTCCACAAGCCGGGCAGCCTGTGGAAGGGCTTGTTTCGCCCCGTCACTTAGTATTCTTCCTGAATGGAAAGTGGCGTCATCTGTTAACAAAAAAAAAATAAATAAAAATGGCGGTACATGCGGCGGCATCTTTTTTTTTTTCTGATATCTCACAATCCGTAAGTGATATTAAAAAACTTTCAAAACAAAAGCTGTTTGTTTTCCACAGTTCTATCCAATTATGCCAAAATCGGCATTGGTTTCCATTGGAGATTTCATAGTTGATCTCTTGTGCCCCTACTTCCGATGGGCCCACAAAATTTTTATCATGCCCATTCTATTCTTCAGATATATTTTGATAAAAAATTTTTTTCCCCTACTTTTTATCTCATCGCTTTTCCGAGAAAAAGGGTGGTACAGGTGCTAAAAAAATTTTTTCCCCTACTTTTTATCTCATCGCTTTTCCGAGAAAAAGGGTGGTACAGGTGCTAGAAAACACCCTGTATATATATAGAGTTAAATCTGTTTGGTATTGAAACTTTTTAGCCAAAATCCTGTATAATAATGCTCAGTTATAATAATTATTAAATTTTATAAAAATTTAGGCAAGTTTAAAATTTATGTAAAAAATAAAATTTTATCTTACAAATGTGGCAATACAGATTTTTCATTACATCTTGTTTTGATTATTTACGATTTGTTGTCTGCAAGATTGTCTGTTATATTAGTGTTAGATATTTAAAGTTGTTGAAATTTAAATTGATTTATTATTATTTATTAATATTGTATTTAAAGATAAGATCATGGAGTTTACGTTTGTAATTGTAATGTTAGATATTTAAAGTTGTTGAAATTTAAATTGATAAATTATTATTTATTAATATTGTATTTAAAGATAAGATCATGGAGTTTACGTTTGTAATTGTTGGAGGAGGAATTGCTGGTGTGAGCTGTGCAGAACATGTAAGTAAATGGTATACCAAGTAAATATTGTCTGATATATTTCTCTATTAACGTGCTGTCAATAACCACATGATGCAGTGTAATGGTCGGTTAAAAATTTGTGTTACCACATTGCCATCCTACAACTTTATCACAAAGTTTCAGATCAGTGCATTCGTCACCAATTTGCGGCCATACAAAAATTTTCCTTGGGAACCGCTGGTTTAAACCTAAACCTTTGTTTCTTGAGGAAAGTTTGAAATCTTATCCTGATCTGAGGAGAACTAGGAAAAGTTGCTGGTTCGTAGAGTATTGGAAAAAGAAATTGCTATCTGTCAAGTAGTTGAGAAGCACTGTTGTAAAGAAAGATTAGAATTAAAAATTTACACCCCTAACATGCATTTAAAATTACAAATCAACAATTCTGTTGTTGTAAGAGTTCATCCTAAAAAAATCTAATTCTGTACTCTACAAATTCTTTTGGAAAAATAGCTTTTCATTATCGATAATTTTTGTTGATTTTGGCTATTTGATTAGGTTTGCTCTTATCCAATGAATATATAATTCTGTCATATACAGTGGGTGATCGGTTAATGAACATAATCCGTTCCAAGATGCTACATACATTAATGACCCTCAATCCTTAGGAAATTTAATAAACTTAAAACAAACTGAAAAGTATAACACAATTTTAAGCTAGGTTGACACGATCAGAACACACTCGGACCGAGTTCGCTCGAGATGAACTCTGTCCGAGAGTTTATCCGTTCCAAGATAATGTTCGTTATCCGAATTATTTGTTAAGCGATCTTCGATTTACCTTAGGTTTTTATGGGAATTTAATTAATTCATTCCGGAAACACAAAAAACATAAATAAAAAATAATATAATTTCTTACTACGTTTATTTATATGTAATAACAATAATATATAATACATAATCTTGCATTTTCATCTACAGTGATATCTCGGATCACGAACAAATCGGTCTACGAACACCATTTGCAAACAAATTTTGCTTCGCTTCAATGCTTCTGTTCACGAACACACACGCACGGAATGCATAGAGCACACGTGCCTAGCTGCGCATAAAACCCTGCGCACAGCCTCACCCCCAGCAGCAATCCAGTTCGCCCAGACACAGCCTCGCCCCCAGAAGCAATCCAGTTGGCCCAGCTCACATGGGTCGGAGTTCCAACAAGTGTTGATATTTTCTTTATTTAATTAAATTTATCCCTTATTATGGATCTCAAAAAAATTCAAAGTATTAGTCTTTACTCAAATAAATTTATCCCTCTTTGCCCCCAGCAGCAATCCAGTTCGCCCAGCTCATATGGGTACAGTAATTGCGCATAGCCTTGCCCCCAGCAGCAATCCAGTTCGCCAGCCTCACCCCCAGAAGCAATCCAGTTGGCCCTGCGTACAGCCTCGCCCCCAGCAGCAATCCAGTTCGCCCAGCTCATATGGGTACAGTAAAGTTCCCACAAGTGTTGATGTTCGCCTAGCTCATATGGGTACAGTAAAGTTCCAACAAGTATTGATACAGTTGGCCCAGCTCACATGGGTACAGTAGAGTTCCAACAAGTGTTGATATTTTCTTTATTTAATTAAATTTATCCCTTATTATGGATCTCAAAAAATCTTTTCTTTACTTAATTAAATTTATCCCTTATTATGGCTCCCAAAAAAGAGTATTAGCATGTTTAACACCACCTTCACTTTCTTCTAATATTACTGTTATATTTATTAGTGGTGGTGTTAAACATGCTTTCTTCTAATATTACTGTTATATTTATTTATGTTAAACATGCTTTCTTCTAATATTACTGTTATATTTATTTCCTTGTGATGTTAAACATGCTTTCTTCTAATATTACTGTTATATTTAAAAAGTGGTGTTAAACATGCTTTCTTCTAATATTACTGTTATATTTATTTGGTGGTGGTGTTAAACATGCTTTCTTCTAATATTACTGTTATATTTATTTACACATAAAGCCATAACATGTTAAATTTTTTTTCTAGGATAAAAAAACGTCTCTGTATTATTTCCACACATAAAGCCATAACATGTTAAAATTTTCCTAGGAGATGTTAAACATGCTTTCTTCTAATATTATTGTTATATTTATTTCCTTTCATTAAACATGCTTTCTTCTAATATTACTGTTATATTTATTTCCTTTTTGAATTATTTCCACACATAAAGCCATAACATGTTAAAATTTTTTTCTAGGATAATTTCCACACATAAAGCCATAACATGTTAAAAATTTTTTCTAGGGAAAAAACGTATTATTTGGATTTACATTAATTGCAATGGGAAAAATTGACTCGGATTCACACAAAGCCATAACATGTTAAAATTTTCCTAGGACAAAAACGTATAAGCCATAACATGTTAAAAATTTTTTTCTAGGATAAAAAACGTATTTATAAAGCCATAACATGTTAAAAATTTTTTCTAGGACAAAAACGTATCATGAAGCCATAACATGTTAAAAAATTTTTCTAGAATGAAAACGTATTATTTGGATTCACATCAATTGCAATGGGAAAAATTGATTCGGATTATGAACTTTTCGGATCACGAACAGGGTCAAGG